>JACMIF010000070.1:0-67768 GCA_014805445.1 Diplogasteroides magnus | reverse complement strand
ATCTGTCCATCATAAATTAGTACTTTCACTCTTTAAATATTTAATAAACAAACAAAAAAAATTTAAACAACTTCCATTATCCCCCCCCCCCCCCCATATGAACTTACAGTACCGACAGATTCATTCTATCACACAGCTACAGACAGATTGAACCTATCGTTTTCGAAATACCTAGTTGACAGAGAATATTCACTTTCATTCATTCTCTCACCTTCTCTGTAGTGAGTGGTCGTCTCTCTCCTTTTGCAGAAGGAGCTCTGGTCCCTGGACGTTCCTGAGATCATTATATTGTTGAATGTGTCTCGTTCCCGGGTGAAAGACAATAACGTCTTGGATATTTACGCCATATTGGGGAAATAGGCAGATGCACTATCATTTCTCTATTATGTCGTTCGAGTCTTTCATCTTCACTTACCCTCTCTTTACTCTCCTCCCTCTTCATTCTCTTCTCTTCTTGTGATGATTGTGGTGGCAAAGGGGGCTTTGATCCCTCAATTGACACTTTCATCTTATCTTCATTCATTCCTCACCGATGTTCCATTTCCAACTGGTGACTTGGGTTCCTTGATGTTTCCTTCACTTCCAACTGCCTTAACTTCTCCAATCTCGATTGCATCAGCCATTGCCTTCGCTTCTGCTATCACGGCCTCCTGAAGGGAATGATACCGTAATAATCGAATCGACAGTTGTACCTGGAGACGTTGACGATCCTCTGCTATGGAAGATGCCTGAACGGTAGATTCTTTCTGAAAGGGGAAGAATCCATACCTGCATCATTTTCAGTATGTCTTCCTCTCCCACATGATGTATGTCATATTCTGCCTTCGATTGTCTACAATGTACTTCCTTCCCTTCTCCTCTCTCTTCACTCACTTCAGTACAGATATGAGTACATATCGTTCTGCATCCTCTCCTGATACAGTAATCTCTGTTCTTCCCTTCAATGTCTCTCCTTCCTCCAATTGTAACACCGATGGAATGAGACCACACATGAACTCAAAGTGCACTTTGATCTTTGTAGTTTGTAGTCTGACCTCTATCATCTGTAATGCCTGCAACTGCAACTCCACATTCTTCCTCATCATCATAGGGACAAAGACTGAGTATGACTGGGCGGCAATTAATGGCTCCAGGGCAACCTCAACATCCATCAATATTGCGATGTTACTGTAGATAGATATTGTACCTTTGCCTTTGATGATAGTTTCTCTTTCTCCAGACTCTGCATGGCTGCCACAAGTTGATCAGGCTTCATACCAGTGTCCTCAAAGGGCATATATACGATCCCTCTTCACATCCATCTCATTGTCTCCTCCTCCTTTCTCACCTCACAGAAGCACTCCAAAAGAGTGTCTACGAGTCCTCCGAACTCCTGAACGGAATATCTTGTCATACTGTAATCTAGATAATTGCTTACCATGTGAATTCCCATGTAGAGTTCAGAGTCATCCTGTTGGCGATCGAACACTGAAATAAGGAACATTCGTTTGATGTGAATAGACTCAATATTATCTTCTTATGAATTCGATACCAATTGATCGTTGTTCGATGAAAGTCTCAATAGGAAGATGCCAGATGGAAGAATCAAGGAAATCGAGAAGTTTCGTTATGACCTCAAGTCTCATTTCATCCTCATTCCCTCCAAGACTAACCTTTGCATGTGAATTTGTTGTTTGTTTATGTGAAGATCCCTTTGATCCTCTTCGTAACATGATGAGAAGTCTCGAAGACAACGACGATCCTCGAAGATAACGAGGAGTAGTCAAATGGGACAAAGTGCGCGAGAAAGTATGAAAAGAAGAAGTAGAATTGGTCTCATAGCAACATTGTGCCAATACCTCTCTCCTTCCCTCTCCCCTTTCAGGACTTACAACGAGATCTATTTCACAGGTCTAAAGGAAATGAAAAGGAAAAGAGGAAATAACGGATTGAAGAGGGAGAATTGTAGGATGAAAGATTGTTTTCACATGGATGAGAAGGGTTTTTCACAATTGTGGAACTTGGTCTCTCAGCCATTATTCCACCTGTTTTGAAAAGCAAAAGAAGAGAGTAACTATGGAAACGTTGAGAAGGGAAGAAATAGAGAAGAGATCGAGACTCTTCCCTTCAAAAGGCATCAATTACCTTACAATGCTCATCGAATTCTTTCATAACAAAAAGAATGAGTCATTCCAGACTATTTCAGAAAACAATTCTACTGTAGACTCACAACTCATAGTCTACAATTTTCTCGCAATTGTATCTGAGTCATACAAATTTTCTAAATTGCATGTTGATTCTAGGAATGCCTCAAAATATTTTTATCAAAATATCCAATATTTGAATGTTACAGGTGAATGCCGAGTAAGTTGGAATGAGCGATAGTGAATTGACACGGGGATATCTATATGAATGACCGTGGGAGGGAATTGTCATCAATGAATGCAATGTACTCTAACAATAGAGAATAGTCTCTCATTGCAATTGAGACTTCATCAGTCCTTGACTCTCCAACCATGTCGTTGATTCAATACAAATGATGTCTGCGAAGAGTGGACGCATCTTACGGAATAGACGTTTGAACTCCAATCCGTCTCCACGAGATCTCAAAGGGATACAGTATGAAAGAGTGTCTTGAAGAGAAGTACTCACCTTCTGAAGTCAATCATGACCTTGTGTGCCCCACAAGTCGTGTTACTCATTGTGTAGACAGTGACTATGAAGACAATGTCCCTCTGTTGGCAGATGATCTCAACACACACAGTCAATCAAGGTACATTACAGAACAATCATTCTATTCTTCAATCTTACCCATTGACGGCAATCAATTACAAAAGATATTAAATACAGCTAGTGAAACATACATAAACATTAGTAAGGAAATCTACGAGGAAATAATTGCCAAACAAGTCATGTGCGACAATCACCAATTCGTTCGTTCATCTCATTTCGCTTGCAGTGACACAGTCCCCTCCCCCTTCCCTCAACGAACCTCATTTGCATTCTTCATTGTGGTCACAACTCCATTGGATGCACATACACTCAATACCCTCTGAATGGTGAGTGCAACATCAGTCAAGACACAGAATCGAGTCATTCTCCTCACGAGCCGAGTAAGGGCGTCCTGAAGGGAAGAACATTGATTACTGTAAGTGCATAGTGTCACAGACCATTCCATCAATAAACTGTGATTGTCCACCCTGTGAGTCTGAGAAAAGCATAGATTGAACATCCGCAGGTTGAGAGAAGCAACTTCGAGTAGACGGAGACTTAATATTGCAATTATTATTGTACAACTTACATCTCTTCTGGTCTAATTATACAAATGATAAAGGAGATATCTAACAGACAGTAATGAATTTCCCTCACCTCTGTATTGAGATTAGATCTAGGAGGTGCAACATGTCTTGGTCGATTTGAGACTGGTTGAGACACAGGGATGTCTACACAATCCATACGCTTTCTCTTGTTTGGAAGAGGATCTAAAGAGTAATTGAATGAGAGTACAATAGACAAGACTGACCATTTAGATTTGTAGTGCACCATGGATGTTGGAGTATCCTCTCAACTGTTGCTCTATGTAGTTCACCCGTCAGAATGGACTTGAGAAGAGCTGAAAACACTCTATTCATTCAAACCCATTTACATTATTAGATAAAAACTTCAATGAACTGAAATTGTAAAAAAGAGACTGATGAGGAATGAACGATTTACATGTAGCACTGGAGTCGACTTTATTCCACGGCCTCTGCTCTTGGATTCCCACTGCACGACTCATCCAATTCGAAAACTTCTTGTCGTCACTCAATGGGAACAATCATAAAATGTGACATATATCGATGATTATGCGAAATTGGTTATGATTAACTAAATATATAACTTTTGATACATATGATCAGTGAAACATAACCGAATTCTCATGCAAACTGCCAAGACTAATAGTAATGTGTAATAGAATGACATACTTGGATGGACTCTGCCATGGTAGTTCTCCTGTCAACATTGTCACGAGAACAACTCCACACGACCACAGATCAGCCGGTTGGGCACTATATTCAATCAATCAATCACATTTACTATTTACGTTTGATGTTTAGTATGATCTATGCAACGATAACTGAAGAGTGTGAAAGGAACGATTGAGCAATATACTTACAGATATTTTCCCTCTAACAATTCCGGACTTGCATATGGCCGAGTACCACAAGACATCGTCAACATTCGCTCTCTATAAAAACGATATCAACATGGGGATAAAATACAGCATGTATGCAAGAAATGGAGATAACTCAAACTTTTCTTACTTTCCATTGTGTCTGAATACGGTAGCCAGGCCAAAATCACCAATCTTGAGAATATCTGCAAAATATCAATCTTAAACAAACATATCGCCTCAATCACTTACCCAATTTTGTCAAAAAGAGATTCTCCGGTTTGATATCACGATGGCAAACGCCCTCAAAGAAAAGAATGAATGGTCAATAGTGATAAAGCAACTGTACATGTCCGTGCACGAAAGAGATTCCATCGACAAGCTGCCTGAAGTAGTGTTGGGCCTTAGATGCCGAACCAACTCCCTTGTCCGGTTCTAAAAGCATAAACTTGTTAGACTTTTAAAAAATTTGAATTGCATTGGCAAAAGTACAGTCATACGAGGTAATGGCATATGCTACTAAAGCTTCAACTGACCTATTTGATCGAATAGCTCTCCCCCATCAGCATATTCTATAAAGAGTTTCATGAGATCTCCTTCAATTCGGAATCCAATAAATTGGATGACATTCGGATGATGTCCTCGTTCTGACAGCATCTGCTGTATCAAGGCCTGAATAATGTTGGTCATTTCCATATAATTTGTCAAGATTTCAGAAAATCAATTAAGGTTGTCTACCTCCTTCTTGCCTTCTTTCTTCGCATCGGCAAATTTATTGAAGTACATCACCTGACAAGGATCATTATGAAATGGGAATATTCGGCAGAATAGCTTACTTTCATAGCAGCCAACAAGTGAAGATCTCTCTTGTCTTCAACCAGCATTACATCACCGTAAGCACCTCAAAGGATTACATGAATATTGTAGCTTACATTAAGAATAGGAATAGCTGCATTTTCAAGGATTGAAAAACGGTAAAAGTAAAACAATTCTAAAAGTAAGCATGTGATTCACCTTCACCCAGTCGAGTTATCACTCTATAGTGTTCTGCATCTTCATGTAGCTTCATCACTGATGCAGGAAGTTCTGAAACATCCTACCATCTATCCATGATCCAATTCTACTGTTCACACAGGTAGAAAAACCAACCAGAAGCTGGCTTGCCATAGTGAACGTTCTCCTTGTCTGAAGGGCTTGAAGGTTTATCAACTTCCATCGCTGCTTCTGCAAATACCAACTCCAAAATGTGCTCATAACGACCATGGTCATCCTACAACAATGTCCATCTCTCTATTTTGCCACGGGCATTTAACAAAAATATAAATAATTGATAAATACGTAAAAAAAAGTTGGAAAGAAACTGTTAAGTAACCATGGCAAATTTGAAAAAATGAGTTTCGCGCGTTGACAATTGTCGCCCAATCCGTGTGAACGGATGCGCGAAATTACAGTGGCACTTACGGTTCTGTCCCTCTGTTTCTCAATATCTTGTGTTCTTCGGAATTACATCTTCCTTCTATATAAGAAAGCATTGTATTTGTAAAATGAACTAATAAATACTTGAATGCTGAGTGAAAAGGTCTGCCTGCAACGATCATAAACACTTGACATGTCAAAACAATGAAATATCTCCTCATTTGCCTATCTCCCTTTCGTGAACTTTGCATTCCTCCTCTGTCAATGTCGGTCATCCTTCCCCCTCATCCTCTCATTCTACCCCTTTGTACTCATCCAACATGGCCCGTTCTCAATCGCAGTCGAGGAATAGCCGCCTTCGTGATCGCAAATCACACAACTCGTAAGTCCTACCAAGAGTAATCTACCGTAACCTGGTCAATAATTTCAGGGGTTCAGAGAAGGACTTGTTCAGTGAGCCGCCATCGTATTCGGTTGAGGAGAACAGTGATGGAGAGCTGGTTAGTGGCGTGCACGTGAACGGGGCACTGCACGCGAATGGGGCAGCAGACATTGGGCAATTTAGGTGAACGAGCGACTGTCAGTGGTGTGGCCGCAGAAGGTCCGCGAGAGCAAGGTGTGTGCATGTGAATGGAATGGTCCCTAATAAGGGGAATTACAGTATGAATCATATGGGCCATACAAGTACACAAAGAAGAACAACACGAATTCATCAACCTCAGAAAAGGAGGAACGTTCAAGCAAGTCGATCAGTCCTGGAGATGACAAGAAAGTGGTCAGTGCACGCCAATTGAGCAGTGCACGCGAACGGGGCAATTGCAGAACTACGAGATTCATTCGTTGTACGACCTGAATGGAATGAAGAACAGAGAAGACAACCGCCAGGCATGGGGGATGGAGAGTGAAATGGAATGAAGTGCGCGTGCTTTCAGTGTGTTCTTCGTGCGGCGATGGTGGCCAATGAGAAGGGCAACGAAAGCCGTAGTGTGAGTACTTTAGGCATACTGTATCTGAAATTGGATCACTTCAGAGCGATACGGTCTACGAAAACCTCTCGCAGCACAACACAAACAGGTTGCCTCCAAAAGTGATTCAAAAGGAAATTGCCTGAATATCAGGCCGGCCAGGAGCTCAAGCCAGAAATCGAGTCGACAGACATCCGCAAGTTCTGTTCTGGAGTTGGATCGAATCTGGAAGAAGGCCATCGACTCCACGGTCTACTCATCGGTGATCAATGGACTTACCGTATCCCCACTATCGCCGTGGGAATTGCAGAAGGAGGAAATGATGGAAGCGTATCGACGTCGACCATCGGATGAGTCGTACGACAGTTCTTCGTCCCATCGTTCCACTAAATCATCTCAGGTATACGGTAGCCGATATTCTGGGTGGGATGAAATGTATTTCAGTATTCGGTACAACGTCCAAGTCTTCCACCAGCACAGGCATCAGACTCCAACGATGACTTCATTGAACAGTACTATGCCGGTGTCAAGAACGAGAAGCAGATCGAAAAACGACTCGAGTCAGTGGTCTAGTGGATAGAGTCTTTGTCCATGACCTAAGATAACGGTGGTTCGATCCCTGATGTAGACATGTGTTTTCAGGCCGAACACATTCCTCATATACTTCCCCAAGCCTCAAAATTACGACATTCCCATCAGCGTTGAGATGCATCTCGCATACAAGACGAAAACTGGCAGGGTACCGTAATCTGTGATGTTCCTTGTGAGAGTCGGATGTTTTGAGGTGTACCACTATCCGATCCACAAGTTCGATAAGCTTGGTGCCTCGTGGTACGTTGTGGTGCAGAACAGTCCCGATGCCAAGCTGGTGCGTTTCTGATGTTTACCAACTTACACCAACACACCAATGTACAGTTCTCATCGATTGATGTCCTGGTACGCCACTACCACAATTGGTCTGCGGAAGGCGATCGAAATGGAATCGCCGTATGAGGAGAAGGTACCGTAATCAGAGATCTCGTGGTGAGAGACGGAATGGTTCAGGGCAAGTGAACGGGGAAGGCCTCGATACACGAGAAGACGACGATAACAGCGCCCTCGCTCACGAATTCCCCGATTAGACTGCCTGAGCCTCCGAATAAAAATTTTGTGTTGCACTGGCTATGAATTCGTTTAAAACAGCATGGAATATATGATGTTGGGTGTCTTCGGTCTTTCTTATGCTTTGTCTTGGGGATGAGGGCTCTCCTCGGTCACTAACTCATTAACCAAGGGGATCCCTGCTACATGAAGGAAGTAGCCCTCTAACATGGATGACATGCAGGTTAAACACAAGAAGACTACAACAGAGAAGACTGAGACCTATCTTATAAGGGTGTCAGTATGAACATGATAGGTACTTACCGAACTAACAGACAGATCAACCGCTTAAATGTGGATCATGATGGTTTTGACTAGCAATCTGAAAAGAGATATTGCCAAACTATAGTGTCCTCATAAAAAATAAGAAAACTCGTTCGGTTACTGACCTGAGGCAAAATTTAACAGTAGCATTGCAGACAGAGCGCATTGTCTCATTTCACTTCGCGCTCATTCTTCCCCCTCTCTCATCCCGAACGGTCCTCCCTCCATTCACTCTCCAATCAGACATGTCTTCCCGAGGTGAGTTATCGATTGGCGATTACGGTAGGAGTTAATGATGAAATAAGATTCAGAGGATCCAATGGATCGAATCGAAGTCCTACTCGCTAAGAAGTCATTCAACTGGGATGAAGACGAACTAGCTCAATACATCAATGAACTCACGATACTCCTCACAGAGAAGTATGCACTAGGGATGGGAATAGTGGTAGCATTGTTGTACTTTCAGTTCGGTCGATGATCAGACAACGAGGATGGTGGACGCCAAGCTGAAGACGATCACCGAGGTTGCACTTCAGATGGATATCCAATCGATATTCCATCCAATTTCAGGTGTTGCAGTGCATGAAGGACGCCATAGTGAATACGAGTGAGCACCATCCTATATTGATATTTTTATTCAGGAATCTCGTCCCAACCTCCACTTCGCTTCCTTGAAGAACTACAGACTTCGACTCATAAGGATGGCTGAAAACTTCCTTGGCAAGAGCGAAACATCAATGGAACTGAAGGAGGAGTTATATGGGGTACGAGGTCTATAAGACAGAAGTAATGGCAAATGTTTTATTGGGCCGAATCATCCACAATTGCTGCAATGGAACACTTCGAATCAGTTACCAGATACTTCACAGGGACTCGAGTGGCGTCATCATGGGAGAATGTGAGGAAATGAACGAGTGAATGAATAAGGGAATAAGAATGTACAGCTGACTGAGAACGAACAAGTGAACGTCATCAAGTATCTACTGAAGAGAGGATGCAAACGACCTCATCATGCACAGAGTGCTATCGCTTTGAGAGTAGACGACATGTGAGAAGTAGAAATAGACTACAGCAAAGATACTCAAACTCGTTTGCGTTTTATCGCTAATTATTATAAAAATTGCCTTTTGGTTCCAAATGACCCGTAGTAACTTTCCGTTATATTGATTCAGGGATGAATTCGAGTCAACATGGCACAGGGTGCGAGCAGACATGCTGGAAGAAGAGAACAAGGAGCTCAAGACCAAATTGACCAATCTGAAACAGATCAAGACCACCACCGATGTGAGGGATACTGTAGGAGATTACGGTAGAAAATGGTTATTGATTCAGATCAACGAAATCTGCCAGCAGATCGAAGAGAGCGCTAGAGAAGATCAAATCGAGCGGGGGGAGGAGTAAGGTATCGGAGGATCACGGTAGAAGACTGCCAATTATCGATTGATGTTTCAGAGAATGAGAACAAGGAGAGCCTGAGACGTGGCAGACTGAGAAAAATGCCAGAAAAGGCACTAACACCATGCTGACTTGTAGATACAACAGATAAACTTTTTACTTGGGGAAAGGATTGTTGTCTGACCAGCATGACACCATGGCACATAAAATGTTGATAACAAGTTTGTATTTTTTTCGTTTTGACGTTATCCAGATCTAAATTGTGTAATTATGGCAACCGTACCAGCAAATAGGAAGTACAATGCAAAATGCATCACACCACAAACAAAACTCAGAAAAATGCCATATGAATTTGACTGCGGCAAAATAGCGTGTTTGGGGGAGAAGTTATACAGGACAAGACTAGAGAAGAGGGAAGATTGCTGATGAATCCATTTCCATGTGCATTGAAATACTGACACAAATTGGCAATTCTCTGTCAAATTGAACAATCCTGATAGAAGTGATCAACTATTTATCACAACGGATTTAAATATAGTATTGTCTTCAATACATATCGATGGCCTTTCTCTCTATTAACGAGATCGATATAATTGAGCATAGAGAAGTGAGAGAAATGTCTTTTGAAAGGAAAAAGGTATTGTTCGAAGAAAGAGGAAAGGACAAGGGAAAGGGACTAGTCACCAACCGGGATTCGAAAGACTTCTCTCTATTCTCTAAGGATGAGATTATTGAACCCGAAAGACGAAAATACATTAAATTATCTTATGAAAATGAATGATTGGGAAGAAGCTGAGGTTGGAGACCCGAGTGAATTATGATTGTATTTCACAATGAAATGTTCTCTCGGATGGAAAGATCTTCAATTATCATGGCAGTTCTGATAGATAAGAATGAAGAAAATGATGAAGAGAAGGGAAGAAGAAGTGAATGATGATGCATGGTTGCATGAAGGTTGAGTACATCCACACAACCATATTCGAGATGGTTCCAGGTCCTGAAGGGAAAGAATGAGAGGGATACGGTAGGAAAGACTCACATATCGTCCATGCATTATATGGAAGAGCTCCCTCGCTGTTGTGTTTATGCATTGACCACGGTAACTGAAAGGTGATTTTAATTTATAAAAAAAACAATTGCAATCTTTGAAGATGTCACTAAATTCTCATCAAAGCTGTTTAAAACGTTATACTCAATTCAGTCATTGAAGATACAAACTGCACCAAAATATAGGGTTCATAAGTGTGATTAGTTGCAATGCAAAGGTAAGAACTAACTTCTCGGCCAATTGTCGCACTATTGGTTGATTGAATCCAATTATGTCAGATAGACATCCCCTCATGTACCCGTGTCTTCTTCTTCCTAAATAGCTCATTTAAATTTATTAAATATTCTTCTTCTAAATGGCTCGTGAAGGGACTGAATCATTCTCACCCCCTATGACATCGCTTATCCTCAGTGTCACACACATGTCTGTACAATTCTTCTCTCGAAGAAAGTCCTTGTCAAATCTGAAATGACATTCCTCTTTCTCTTTCCTTTTTTGTGTATGTTTTGATTGTCTCTGTTACTTTGCATGTCAGTCTTGAGTGAAAAGAGTGAAGGGAAGTGGGAACAAATTGAATAGTCTCTTCACTCAATTGACCCCGCTTCAGATATGTTTCATTCTCTTTTGTCTCTCAGGACAGAGAAGCCCTTAAATCCACTTCCCCCTCTCAAGTATCCAATTCGCGTGGACACATAAAAGACACGCACACCTCAGGACTAATACGGTCTTTCAACGGGCAAAACAATTTGAATGAGACAAAGTGCCTTAAAAGTGTTTACAAGTAGAGACCTTGAATCGAAGTGCATTCCACTTCTCTAATTCAACTGCGGGTTGTTGTCTCTCGCAGATGATAGGCAACCGCTCTTCATGAATTAGAGAAAAAGGAATACACTTAGTGAGATGATTCAAGGTATATATTTACAAGTGAGTAACTAACGTTGTAACATCGCAGTGTCGAGTGAAAGTCATCGGTTTCCTGAATAAGAATGTACTTAGATGATGAAGAATTGAATGGAATACCTGTAGAGATGACTGAGATAGTGATTGTAATGGTCTTCCATATAGGGAGACATGCAGCTGTAGCAAGGAAGTTTAAGGGCTGCAAACATTGAAGATTGTTGAACGAATACGATAACCTAGGTTGTCGCAAATGGAAAATTATTGACAGCCGTTTATTTCCATCCGTCTACCTTCTCAAAATTAGACGGATAGAAATGAACGGTTTTCAATAATTTCCCCTTTGGGATACGATAGCCCCAATAGTTTGTCCACTGTAATACTTATGTTATTTTAGAGAGATTCCAGACAGCTATTTTTGTATACAACTTGTTGTTTCGTTGTTGATCAAGCAATTAGGCCCTTGAGGGCAGGCAACTCTTTCTTTCCTTCCATTGCGCTTCTTCCCCAATTGTTGAATTTGGTCTTTCCATTGAAGAATGAATAGAGATAAGGGGAGAAGAAGAGAAACTGATGGAAAAGGAATGAAACGCTTGGATGGAACCAAAGAACTTGTGAAAAGAATCTGGTAGAGATTGCAGTAACATACTGGAGTACAAGTACAAGTTGATTTATTGTGACCTTCCTCGAGTCTCTTTCCCCTTGGGACTCAAATCCCTTCACTAAAAGCACATCCCTCATTCATTCTGTCGAACATTTAATTAAACTACTCTAGCCTTCACACACGCAGATTCATTGAGATATTTTGAGAAGGAAGAAGAGATTGGGGGAGAGGAGGGGACTCTCACTCAACAGAACAATCCTATTCAACATGCAAATGAAGAGATGCAACAAGGGAAACGTTATGGAATCATCCTCAACATTCCGTTTCCTGCACCTTTGAAAATACCCTGACGTTGAGTATTCTTCCCAATCTCTTCTGAGCGGTCATCTACCGAAATGAGAGACGACCGCCCTAAGAAGACCCCGGTTAACTAAAATGCGTTCTCTACCCAGAGAGACATGTAATGGAATGATAAGAATGAAGAGATTCCCTCACCAGTCGGAATGTCAGATACATTGGCGAGTAAATGGGACAACAACTGCAGTACATCTGCAGCCATGGCAATTCCTCTTAGACTCGTCTTGGATGATTGGGGGATACCGTAATCCCTTAGACCGTACTCCCAGGAATGGGAAGAAAAGATGAAGGAAGGAGATGCCAGTGTGGACAACAATGGAGTGATAGAGGGGGAGCACTCAGAGGATGAATGAAATCTTCCCCTTCTCTTCTCTTCTTGTCTAGTCAAGAGGGAATTCAGGAATCTATAGAAGGAACTGCAGAATGGACTTGAGATGTTGACTGGGGAAAGTGTGACAAGAGAAGAGAAGGGAAGGGTCATGTCCAACATATTGAAGTGGCTGTCTATCCATCTCGAACAAGTTTTAAAAAAGGATACAAACTAGATAATTTAATATAAAAATTAGGGTAGCTAAATCCTCCCTCATTCCATCGAGAGAAGAAAAATTGTTAAAAAAAAATTAATTATCTTGCACGATCTTTTGATTTAAAAAATTCAACAGCAGAAGTATGCCATGTTTATACACTCGCCCATAATTTCCATTAAATAATTATGAATAATTTGTTCCCAATAAGTTCTGTAACAGTTTGAACAGTATTCATCCCTCAGTCCCCACTTCTTCTTCCTCTTCTATTTTCCAGTTGGAATGTCGTCGTGGACGAAATTGGTCAGGGGGATGATCGTATTTTCGAGGAGACACTCCCAATTTCGCTTTCCCTTCCAGTTATGAGTTGCGCACACGAAGGAAAAAGTACCCGACTAATCTATTTGCAAATGGAAAGACTGACAAGGGGCCAAGGCTGAGACAGTTATGTATTATTAGTCATGCTAACTGAACTGTTTCTCAGAACTTCATTTTGCTATAAACAGGTGAACATTTCCAAAAGCACGGCTCGATATCAGAGTAACGACGAAATAGCATGTAAAATATGAGCGTGCCTGTTGTTAAAAAAACAGAACGAGCATACTGGGTATAACAGTTCAATTAGGATGCATAATAGGTATCAATGAAACCTACTTCATATATATCTTGAATGATCGTCTATCTACTATGCCCTTCTCTTTCCCCTTTTTTCTTCTTCTTCAATCGCACATCCCTCACATGAAATCTCCTTTCTATTCTCAAGAAGGCCCTTCATTTCCTTCTTCACATTCCTTGATAATTGCCAAAACAGGGCGAATCAAGCACTAAAATCGTCTAATCGTGTACTTTTGCATTAGTTTGTCGTCCTCATTAGAATAAGGGAAAGACTCAAATTGACTCACTCTGCAGGTACACACTACTCTTCACACTAATGAGTGCAATCAAAGGAATCTTGCACTTTGCGATCATCTATTCTTCAGGTAGTCATTCTAATCCCGTCTAGTGCACTCCAATAATCATCTTTGCCTCCTTCACACATGCCTATTGTGCACTCCTTTACACGCTTCGTTTGATTACGTACATAGGAGGAAAGGAGGTGGGAAATGGAAATTGAAGAGGAGAGAGACAACACAAATGAAGAGGGAACAGAGAAATAGAGACTTAGAGAGGGATGCATGTAGAACATGCATACACTGACTTCAGAATCACCTGTTCTCATTCTCATAATTGTGACCCATTGAACACCTCAATTGTCCCCTACCGTACCTGCGTCGTCTGGGGCTGCGGGGTCGTGGACGTTGGCGAGGATGAACGAGAAGAGCTTTGTGAACTGCGAAGTCATCGACGCACCGCACCCCGCATCGCTGGGTGTACGGTAGTCGGCGGGGGCGCCAAGCGGTTCGCCGGGGCGCAGACTACGGTAGTAGAGGATGCAGAGGGAGATGATGAGAAGAGAAGATGTGGTGGACGTCGTTCTGATCAGGAGAAGGAATGAGAGGGGGAGGGGAGGGAAGGTTGTCTGACTCTCTCTCACCTCTCTCACCTCATCTCTCTCTCTAACACTATTTAGCCGCATGGATGCAGAGATAGAGAGAAGTGAAGGATAGAAAAAGGGAAGGACCTTTAGAAGAGGACTTCAATCGACAATTTCAATGGAAGGACGATTACCCTTTAGAATTGAATGATGGTCAATGTTCACTCTCAGACTAAAGACTTCTTTTTCTACCTCACACCAAGAATAATAGGGAGTTACGGTGTTTACAGGAAAGGAGAAACAATGGAAGGTGTGGACGTCAACAGAAGAAAGAGGCCAATTGTGATGGTTGAAATGACACGAAAAACGAAATAAGAGAAGACAGAAAGGGGAGATTCGTTCACTTCTCTATTCCACTTCAAATGAGTTATCGTGGTGTTTTTGGACACGAAAGACACGATTTACGAGTTGAAAAGCGATGACAGGAATCAAATATATTTGTTGTTGTGGTTCGATCGAGAGAATAAACACATGATTCATACAGGAGAAGGTAGACAGCCTGATTGTGAGACTGAGTGAAGGGTAATGGAGAATGAGATGAGATTGGCCTCTCATATGCTTGGACTGCATAAATCAAATAGAGATATTGGTCGTTTCATTCCCTCTTATAGACTACCGAAACAGCTTATATATGAGAGAATGAATACTATTCTGAAGAGGAGATTGTGAATGAAAGAAGAGGAATTAAGGAATACAATGATTGCCTTCACACTGACCACTGCCTTGCTAATGGAAGAGTGGTCGTTTATTGCTTTGACGGAATCATTGCCTTCCTTCCTACTTTCCCTTTCCATCTTCTTCTTTCCCCTGGAAATCCCGAAATCATTGCCTCTTTATTGGACTTTCACTGTATGGGAGGGGAATTGAGAGGGCCAATTTAGACGAGAAGAAGAAGAGGATTGGATGATGTGAGAATAGAGAAGTAAAAGGTTCGTGAGGCGCGACAATCACATCACCATTACATGTCTCTCTCTGTCTCTCATTCACACTCAGTCTCTAGAATGAGAGAGTAGAGGAATGGAGAGAGGACAGAGAAAGAGAGGAATGAGATGATTCCTGTAGAAGAATCAAACGAGGAACAACGAGAAAGAGGGAAATGAATTCTCTCCAGGGGAATCTCTCACAACAGAAGAATGCATACAATTGGTGATAAATCATTTGGAAGTATGGGTCTGCCTGAGGAGTCAAAATGAGAAGAATCTCCCATCTCAGACGTAAATTATGATGTTGATCCCTAAGTACACCATTGTTTCAATGAGAAAACGTCATGATAAGGGAACCATATAGGGTGTCGCTATGCGTGGGTTTAGTGCATTCGTCATTCCCCTACTCTCAGAGGAGCGGTTGTCTCTCTCATGTAATAGACAACCGCTCCGCAGAGAATAGGGGAACAACGAATGCACTAAACCCACGCATCGCGACACCCTAGAACCATAGCGAACATCTGCCTTGTTCGCTAATTGGAATAATTAAATTGGAAGAGGGAACGATTTTTGAGTGTTCAAGTCTGTTTTGGAGAGTGGAGATAGTTAGAGACTTCCTGCCTTGTAGGAATGACTGTGGAAATGAGATTGGTCACTGACTGTAATTCCCTTTTCTATATTGACTCTCAATGCCATTGAACAGAAAAGAGTAAAAGTACCTCCAGAAGGGGGCTCAATTTCACTCTCAAGGCATAAGCGCCACACAAATTTGGCTGTTGAGAAGACAATTGAATAAGCACTCACTTCCTCTTTTTCTCTGTTTCTCTTCATTCTCTATACTCTCTCTTTCATTCCATTCGTCACCCGGGAAAGGTTTCCGGTCTCATAATCGCCCCTTCCTCAGGTTATGAGGCCGTTCTAACGCGATTTGAGGCTGTTTGAGGAATAGTACAGGAGAAGGAAGAAGGAGGAGAAGAGATGTGAAATGCACCGGGGGAAGGTTACGAGGCAAATCATCCCATAATCTCAAGAAAGTGTAAAATGGCGTGCACAGAAAGAAACTGTCGAAAAAACTATCGATTTGCCATCTGACAGTTTCAAACTAACTATAGTGCCATTTTCAAACTGTCAGATGGAAAACGTATAGTTTTCCTGGCATTTTTTTGCTGTGTGCGGATGACTCCAGAGAACATGTTGATTTGAGGCGCGGATTGAAATAGTGCTACCTATGTTTCACTGAGTTCCAATACATTGTCGAGCCATTCCCACATTCCTCCTAACGGTTAGTCGTACCAATTTGCAGTTCATACCTCCATCCGAAACGAAGAGTGATGCAGGAAGATTGTCCTGATTCCCATTGTTGTCCAGTTCATCCAGATAAAGAGAATATGAGGAGGTGGAATTGAGGAAGAAAAGAAGAAGGAATATGGCACTCCAGATGAGATTGGACATCTTTCTGATGATGAATGAAGTGTTGATAATAGTAATGACGCGAATGTACGAATAGAGAGAATAGACAGGTGAATGAAGTGAGGCATTCATCTATTGTTAGAAGAGAAGATATTGACGTCTCAGATGAATACTCAGACAGAAGACATTGTCACTCACAGATGGAAAACATTCAATGTTTCATTGACGATTTGACACAAAATGGTATAACACTTCGAGTAAAGATGCATGTACTTCATGTCAATACTGTACGAGTCAACGCTTTTTTTCAGAAAAAAAGGAAAGAAGTCAACGGTGAAAGAATGGAAAGAAATGCATGGGGGCCGAATCCTCATTTGTGATTGAAAAGAGAGTCGGAATGAGGAAAAATGACAGAACGAGGTGCAGATTCATGATGAATAATTTATTTGAGGGACAGGAAAGGCTTATAAATGACATTGCACTGCCCTAAGGGCATAAAGGAACGGAATAAATGGCAAGAACTTGAGTGATAATCAGGATGTGAGGTCAGAAATCGAGAAACGAAAAGAGGAAAATAAGGAGAAGCTACTTCCCATTGATTCGGATTAGGCATCACACCAAATATTGTAAGAAGACCGAACACCTTCGATCAATTCACTTTTCTGCCCTTAGGCAATTTAACTTCTCGAGTTAACGACATTTACAGGCAATTTTCGAATGAGTCGACAACAAAGGTGTGAATGATGACTGGAACAAAGAGTTGAAAGAGACTGAATGGAAGTAGAAACAATGTCTCTTTCGACCACTTCCCCCCATTCCTTCTATGTATTCTCTTATCTCTCTTCACTTCTTCCACTCTCTACTCACACATAAATCGGGGCTGCATTTAAATATCCGGTCGCACCTCTTCGACCTCACCTGAGACGAGAGAGTGTAGTAGATGAGGAGAGTACAGAGAGGGAGAGGAAGTCATTGAGGGGATTGGAAGGAGGAGAGAGTATGGAGAATGGAGAGAGATAGAGAAGACAGACAGTTTAGACCTATAAAACACGGAACTTTGAAGTAGTAGAGGAGTTATGTTTCCGCCTGGACACTTCCAGGTGGTAGGACTGACTAATCAGAAGAGAAAAGGTCAGAGGAATGAAGGGGGAAGAGGATTCAGAGGATGACTTGTACAGACGATAAGTGAAGGAGACATTCTGATGGAGGAAGAGAGTCCTCTCTCGACTACCCACCACAATTCTATTCGCGTGAAACATAACCGTGACGGGATTAGTGCATCAATACGAGGGAGACACAGGTACAATGAATGAGAAGCCTCTTAGTATGGAAAGGGACTTCGAAGGAGGGATGTGACCAGTGGAATGTGCAAATGACAGCACTCATTCAACAACAAAAACTACCCATTGACCATGGAATGGAACTACTAGATCCCCATCAGCTGAGAGTACACAACATTCAAAGTACAACCTATTTGGTTACCTTATGTATTCGAACGAATATTGTGCCTACGAAAGGTACTCCATTAAACGTAGTGCCATAGTTGCAATGAAGCTATAAATAGCATATTTGCTGAACATCTCAGAGGTGCAGAATCTGATCTGCAGATCATGGAAACTTCCAGAAATACGGATGATTTCACTGACAAAATTGCCATTCTCCAAGATTCTTTCTATCCCCATAGCTATTTGAGACTAGATTGATTACGCACTTACCCATATCGTTCTTCCATCGTTGTTGTGGATGCACTTGTCTCCACTTAGCCGCATCGGTCTTCCTGCAGACTACCGTATCCAGAAGAGTCGTGGTGAGAGTGAGAGTGACCAGGAGCATCATTGTCTCAAGGGAGGAGAAGTCAGGATTTGTCGCCTTGTGAGCGAGAAGAATCTAATTGGTGAGAGTGGACGGAAGCGATCAGAGAGAGACACGCAATTGAAGACAACGGAGGGACGAAGGGAGAGGATCAGGAATAGGGCATACACAACTGGAAAGATATCTTTATTGTTCTCGGCAGAGCGGTTATAACAACCCCTGATAGATAGAATTCATTGTCGAACGGTTTTCTATCAGCTGCGAGAGGCAATCGCTTGAGAATGAATCAGAGAATAGGAATACAGTTCGTAAAACGATTCACGATTTTTACCGATAGACAACTGCGCCGAGGAGAAGAATGACGACAAATTTACCGATTTAGTATCCCTAATCAGGAGGATATTGGACTACGGAAGATAAATGGAGGACTAGAGGAGAACAATTGGAGGAATCCTTACATGGAATGACACTTGAAGGAAGAGGAAGGATGGATCTGCACTTCTTTTAGAGGGAATTCAGTTATGAACAGTGGGAAGAGTCTTGTTTCGCATGAGAGAATTGATAGAAGTACGAAAGAGGAATAACACATCGATTACAATGCAAGGAAAGAGTCAATAGAGGGAGTAACATGTAATTCAGTCACAGGGGAGGTCGTCCCTTTCCTTCCACAAAGATTCGCACCCTTCACACGACACTAACCAACTATGACAGTAGACTTCACACTAAACATCACAAGTCTCAGAGGCGTTCCCCTTCTATTTCCCCTTCAATTCCTCTGGAAATAAATAATTTCCCTCCTTTCGCAACTTTGCCAGTCCAATTAAGATTGCTATCGTTTATGCTGTGTAATTGCCGAAATGGCAGGGCTTGAATGGAGAAGGAGGGTCTTCTGAATGTCTGCGTCTCTGATTCTGTCATTGTCTCTAACTGTCTGGACTCTCTAATGAAGAGAGATTGATTGAATGTGATAAGGTTAGAGAAGGACAATTGGGGCATTCACGCCTGAGGGAAGAGAAGAAGATGGTTGATTGGAGGGAAGGAGGAGGATAATGATAGGGAGGGAACAGAGGAGAAGAGTAAAGTGAAGGAGTCAAGACAACAAAGAACATCGGAAACATTCTACTTTCAAGAATCACAACCTAATAAACTTTGTTTCAGCATAGTATAATCAAATCATTTTCGAACGGTATTCATTTCTCAGAAAGCATGGAATGTGAAAAATTCGAGAAATGGTCGTGGGCTCGATAGATATAGGTAGTAATTCATCAACGTCACGTCCCTTGTTTCTGGCATTTTGTCTTTGCCTTTTGCTTCTTCCATTATTGCTACCTATGAGGGTTTCGAAAATCGGTATATTTGTCGTCATACTTCTCCGCCGCGCGCTTCCTTTATAGATAGGCAAGGTGTCTGAACGAGGAATTTTCTGAACAATGTTTGTGAGCTCAAATGATAGCCTAAAAGCTCTGTTACAACATCCCCCTGGCCGTTTCTCAAAATTTCATTTCTAACCCGAGTTATAGACCGAAAACTAGCGCTCAGTCCATCAACAGATATACTTCAAAAGTTGGGATTGCATGCCTCTCCCTCCCCCACACATGATCATGGAAACTCAATTCGCCCTACTTATAGATGTAATGGAATGGACAACGGCGCGGCGAAGAAGAATGACGAGAAATTTCATATAAGGAACGTTAAATTAAAAATATGCGAAAGTCGGTCACTTTCGCCAATATAGCGACGAGCCATGTTGGACTCCAAGATACGTTCTATTTTGGATGGGGCTCATATATTATATTTTTAACCCCTACTACGCACAGAAAATTTCTGGCACATTCCAAAATGACACTCCAAATGTAAGAATGAAAATGACGCTGAGCGTCAATTTTTCCCGTGAACTTCGAGGAAGGTGTCGTTCGACTTCCCACATTAGCCCCGATCAAGTGGCGCTTTCACCTTATACTCGACAAAGTTCGTGCTACAGCTCCTTTAACATCAAATAGGAGTCCGTATGCTGTGACCGTTACTTGTACTACTACAAGTCTTGTAGGTATCTCACACTTCTTTTCGTCATGACATCAGACTCTACATGAGACTGGTTTTAGTGTCTTGTTTTCATTAGAAGTATCAAAGAAACGAGGAACAAATACAGAGAATTGAACAAGAAGATTTCCTCCCTTTAACTATGAATCCAGTATTTATTCCATTCCATGTGTTCTCTTATTCACAATCACCAGCCTTATTCAATTTCTTTTATGTTTCCGCACAATGAAAACAATGACAAGATTTTGATTTTATCGTGGTTTTATTGATTAGTGAGTATGTGTTTCGTGTAGTTCAGTTTCTTCCTCCCTTCTTTCCAGTACTTCCATTTCCCGTCTGACTTTTCTTCTGACCAATCGATGTTGGAATCGACTTCTCGCGACGGATTCTCGTGGCCGATTTTGTCGCTGAAAAGCCTCTTCATTGCTGAATACCAGTCGGACGAAAGACAAGGGTGCCATGGACAATTGCTCCATAATTGTGAAATTGACACTTAAGTTGATGGCTCTTTTTGGCCCTCTTGTCTTTCACCCTGCCCTTCGCTCGCTTTGAAGATATATTCAGGAATGGTGTCATGTTTGTTCCCGTTGTATGTCTTAGAATGAAGTCTCACAGCGATCGGAGTTGACGGGAGATGATGCATCCTGCCAACAGACAATGTCAATCGTCACACCAATTTCCAAAATGAACCTCAGCCGACGTGAGACTTCGCACAGAGACCTCACTTCTTGTCGCACTTGTGGTGTCGATGGCTGACTCGTCTTCGGTGACACTCTGAACATGACTCTCTGTGACTGTTTGAGATTGCCAGTAACCTCAGATTGTGTATCAGGACGAGTCCTTGAGTTGCTGCGATTGCGGTCGTTCGAAGCTGCAAATGACAATCATCCATATCGGATAACAATTACAGCTATTTTTGTGAAATGAACTTTTTGTTGTTGCTCTTTTGTCAGCAGCTTTTGTCTAATGCCAATTTTCTGTCATTTTTGTTTCATCAACTGAAAGACACAAACGCAGACTCCAATGTCTACCAGTGACACAGTGTCTCCCACACCTTCTTCCATACGTCGACTCGATCGCCCATCACAACTCTCCGACTGTGACCTTCTCCGTCCATTGTGGCTCTGACTTCTCCTCGGACTGACGCTTGGAGCTTAAAGAAGCCATAAACCAAGTCTGCGAGGCGCTTCCCGGCCGTACTCGTGGGAAAATGAGAGAGTAAACGATTCGCCAGAGGCAGAGAAAAAGGGCGTCTGCGTCTAGCCCTTCCCTGTACTCTCTCATTTTCCCACGAGTACGGCCGGGAAGCGCCTCGCAGACTCGGTTTATGGCTTCTTTAAATCAATCCGCCTCCCACCACGACAACTCGGTTACTGTACTCTCACATCTGACCATCCTGCCCACAGTCGGACTTGCTGAGCGAGATCTGACTGCATTCTGGGCGAGAATCACTGCCTGCGAATATCTTCTGTTGTTTTTCTGTCATTTTGAGTGATGTGCAACCTTTTCAATTGCTATTTTTTCGTTCTCGGCAGTGAATTCGAAGTGTCCCCAGGTATGCTGAACAAGACAAAGAATATAGATGATAGCGTTAGAAACCGACAGCTCTGACGATTTGGTATCTGTGTGTTTCTGGACTGTAGCCGTACGCCCTCTCGAATGTCACTCCGTTTCCGAAACTGAATTCAACTCATTAATAAGCATTGGGATCTGTTGTATTTATCCAATTATTTTCCATTATTCGTTTTAGCAACTCTGGATCCTGCTTTTGATGTAACAACGATGTCTATTTCGTCGTTCATTTCTGTACTTGTGTATACCGTTGAGCTGTTCTTCCCAGTTGTCTCAGTTCTTCGAAATGTCCTCGTTCTCTTCCAGAATTGTATGCAATGTTCGAGTTCATGTAGTCGATGATTTCCATTGAATTCGTTCGAATTGTTACAAAGAGAGTCCTGAATGTTTTCGTAGACAGCCAGTCTCAGCAGTTATTAGGGTTTGGTCTCAGTGGTCGAATGCGGTTCGTGAGTCACAATTTGAGGATGCGGTATCTCTATTATAGCGCAGATGTCCATTGTTGTCCATACGTCGCTTTCTCCATTCCACTGTGTCCATTGGTATCCAGTATCATGTTGAGTGCAGTCTGTGCAGCAGTGATCTCCACTCCACACTGAGATCGATTGTCTGAATGAGTCAAGTCATTCTCCCTCTCTTCTTGTCTTCTGAATGTGAGTTGTTGTCTGTTAGCATGCAATACGACCGCACGGAAGGAAGAAGGGAGGCAAAAATGGTCACACATTAATAGTAATAGAGCGAATTTCCCTCTCGGTACTCATGTACTTTGACAGTAAAGGAAATGATTATCTCTCATTCTTCTTTCACGAACGGTCGTCTTTCTCATAGAAACGGAATGAAGTATTGGACATTGAGGTGCTTGCAGACATCTCTATTCTCGCTTGCAACACAGTCTTCTCTCATCACTGTCTTATTTGTCTCTTCATCCACTCACTGGATAGTCTCTGTGAGAGATTCAGTGGATGATTGTCCTCCACGTAGATTCCGATTGAAGAAGCGTTTGAAGAGACGTGTCCCACCGTGTAGATCTCAATATCTATTTATTTCACACGAATAGGGCTATTTTTGGTGAAAGTATCAATTTCTCGTATCCAATCAATATCGTGGATTTTTTTCTAATCGGCCCCAGTAATCCTTTGCCAGGTCCAAACTCGACTTTGATAGGTCCATTGAAGGGAGGAAGGTCGGCGGCCAGTGCAGCTGCCGCACGCGGTGACTTCGCCGCCGATCCTGAAGCCGACCATTACTAAATCACAGTCCGAGGTTACGGTATATCACCTGCAGAACGACACTTTCGATACATGAGGGGGTGAGTTGATTGGACGAGTCAGTAGGGGCGGAGAGGGGGCGACCGCCCACGAAGGAGAGAGGGGAAATGAGTGAGGAAGTGGGGACGATTTATCACAAAATCAACACGCGGCGTGCAAAATGAATGATTTCTAGAAGGTTCAGCACTCTTGCACGATAGTTGCTGACAAAGGATGTGATAAATTGTAGGGTTTCTAAATCGGTATTCAAATTCATTTCTTATTCTTCCATTCTCCGCGGAGCGGTTGTCTGTAGCAGGCAGAGAAAACCGCTCCGCGGAGAATGGAAGAATCAGAAATGAATTTGAATACCGATTTAGAACCCCTAATAAATTGCTCAAAAAATTATAAGGAAGGAGGATGTTGCCGTAAAAGAACACAACAAAGAACATCGAATATGTGGAACAATACACTTTATTCAGCCCTCATAATCACAGAGCATGTATGCGAAAAAAATTTTTTAAGATCATGGGCTACCTGAAAATGTAGGCTCGATAGTAGATAGATATATTAATTCATCAATGTCATGACCTTTGTTTCTGTCCAGTCCTTCTTCACTGCTTCATCTGCCGTTATTAATATGTACCTTAGGGAATTCGCTAGCTTCTACCCTCCATGATCATACAGTATCGATAGTAGGAACGAAAATTATAATAATAAATATTTAACATGTAGTAAAACTATTATAAGCGGTACTGTATACATGTTTTTCTGGACTCTATAGGAAGAGGAATGTTTGTCTCTTGGTTGACTATAAGGAGAAAGAGAAGGAAGGACGAAGCGAGATAAGGACTACAGTCAGTCATGAGAGACTATCAATGTGACTCTTTCTCCATTTCATTATCATCTCTTTCATTCAATGAATATAAGACTTCATTGACAGAATGAAAGAACAACCGATTACAAGTGGAAAAGAACTCAAGTCTTTATCACTCAAGCCATTTTATTCATTCTTCCTTCCTTCCTTCTTTCCTTCTGTTCTATTGGCCTTTATTAGGAAGCTCAAAAAGTATCCTGATTTTTATAATTCAATCTCCCATTGCTTAATGCATTTCATGTGAAAAATTATTTTGACAGTCTCTTTCATTGAAAAAAAGTTGTACAGTAATCGAAGACGTTCATAATCTCGTTCATTGCATTGAACATTTTTAAATAATTATAATGCATAGAAGATAATTGTGTCTTCATTCCATCTTCCCATTTGTTTCTTCCTCATTGTAGAATGAGACCATCTGTGATCTGTGACGGGAGGAAGTATTCAAAGGAGATAAGAGCAAAGAGGAAGGTCAGTGATAACCATACACTTATCAATAATACAACACCAATAACTACGGATCGCAATATGATACGTTATTGACAGCATGTCATGTTTAGCAGTTTAAGTTTATTCATAGCGGTCATCTCCCACTTCGCAGAGACCACTTCTTGGAATGAAGATAGTCGGCTAAAAATGGATGGCTGTTAATAACGTTCCATATTGTGATCCTTACGAAAAACCACGCAATCTCTTTGAGCGTTCACCCTCTCTAATCGAGATATCATCCGACTCTTCTTCTTCTTCCCCAATAGTTGATGTTGTATCCAATTCCCCTCCTTTTACTCCATCCACTTCATTCCAAGAAGACTCTGATATCAGCCCTTCCACTCCAATACCTTACATCTTCGTTGACTACACTCTTCCTTTCCTGAATGAGAATGAATCAGAAGAAGAACGTCTTCCTGTTCTTCTTCCACTCAATTCACGACAAGGAAAGACTCAATATGAAGAACACCAAGCAATGGGAATTAATCGAGTTGTGTGGTTGTCTCGTGATCAGATAGTTGAACACATGCAGAAACTACCGAAAGGAACGGGAGGAATCGTGTATCCATAGGGAAATGTACTTTGTATATTATACATTTGGTCATATTGTACATACATGTATTGAAATGAAAATAAAAGGGATTTTTTGATGTTGTCAGCAAAGTGACACATTAACCAGACCTGGCTGATAATTGACAGATCACTACAATCTTTTGATTGTTGTGTTCCTTGTCTTCTTTGTAGTCCCTCAAATGTTGTATTCTTATCAGAGACTAGCCAGCATTGCATGAATCCTCGCCACGTTGTTTATTCCTTC
Source organism: Diplogasteroides magnus (assembly GCA_014805445.1). Taxonomy (NCBI): domain Eukaryota; kingdom Metazoa; phylum Nematoda; class Chromadorea; order Rhabditida; family Diplogasteroididae; genus Diplogasteroides; species Diplogasteroides magnus. The sequence goes on along the minus strand of JACMIF010000070.1, from coordinate 42,308 downwards.
CTTTCTCGTATTCCCACTTCGTTCTTGGTTACGAACTAGGCCAACAACTAACTTACTTTCTCGACAGCGCTTTGTCCCTTTTACTTTCCGACATTGTGCACATAACTGTTCCATCTTTAATATACGAGGACCGTACATAAACATCTTTTCAGTCTGAATGGAGATTTCCTTGACTCTCATTGGACTGTCCATTGTTATGTATTATCTGTTGAGGTGGGATACATACCTTTTTTTACTGTTATCCCCACAGAATCTTTTGATGCATAGATAAGTCGTTTCTTCCTTTCTGCAGCTTTCAAGCGAAGAAGCAACAGATTTTTATTGGGGACGGAAAAAAAGATTGTTAATTCAGATACCTCTGGGAGCTGATTCCTATAGGAGATCTGAGCAGGAAAGCAGTCTTCATATCTGGATGTGATTCTGGTTCCTGACTGGAATCCCTTCCATGTCATCATTCCATTCAGGATTTGGTCGTGTACTCGCCCTCAAATGTGCAAGGGCTGATATGACTGTATTCGCTGGATGTCTCACAAAACAAGTACATAAGGACTTGTACATGAGATGATATCAATATGTTGAGGGTGAAGAATCACTGGCAAAAGAGTCCAAGGGACTGTCACTCTTCACTGTTCCATTGGATGTTACAAAGGATCAAAGTGTCAAAGAGGCCAGACAATTCGTGAATGCACATTTACCCAAAGGAGTCCGTGAGTCTGTTCATCATTATACACGGTTGGATTACACCAGTCTTTCTATAATCACTCGGTAGTAAAGTTCATTTCTCGTTCGTCTGATCCACTTGGAGCCTTTGTCTATAGAACGTAGAGACAACCGCTCCGCGAATATTTTACGAATGAGCAGTACACTTTACTTCCGTTTTAGAAACCCCAGACTACAGTAATCACTTGTGATGTGCAGGTATGTGGGCAGTTGTGTGCAATGCGGGAGTCTTCACTTGTTATGGTCCCGATGACTGGTGTACCATTGAAGACTACCGTTTCTCTGTTGAAGTGAACACATTCGGAGTGGTTCGATGTGTACAGGTGCATTCTTCCAATTGTCCCTATTGACAAGTGCCCCTAGGCATTCATGGATATGATCAAAGAGAGTGAAGGACGAATTGTTGCTGTGTCTTCTGTAGCAGGAAGGTATGAGTAGACAGTGACACGCCCTCTCACTTCCTTGTAGAACTTCAGTTCCCTTCGGTGCTCCTTATGCAGTGGCCAAATATGGAGTGGAAGCATATATGGATGCACTCAGGTAGATATATTCCTGTTAAGAAGTCTCTCTACTCATACAAAAAGATAACAGAATTACAGTCTCTGCAATTGAACTCATTTCAGAATGGAGACATACTTGTACAATGTGAAGTGTTCCATTCTGGAACCAGGAGTCTTCAAGACAAATCTAATCGATAAAGTGAGAAGAGAATCAGTTGAGGGAGATGATCAACTTACAGGAAGCAATGAATGAAAGAGTGGAGAAGGTGTGGAATAGACTCTCTGAGAAGACACAGGCAGAATGGGGAGAACGATTCAAGAACTTCTGTTAGTTATCTCAAAGAGTGTGTGATAATGACCGCAAGTGTTTTGCAGTCAAATTCCAATGGAACGAAACATTCCATGCGATTGGATCCTCTCGTATTGACTATGTAGTCGATAACTATTTCCATGCAATCACAGCTCGATTCCCACGACACAGGTAATACACTTACAGTACTCCAATTGAATACAGTATCCACAGATATCCCTGTGGATTCGATGCAATCTTCTTCTGGATTCCATTCAGTTTCATCGATTCTCGTATCTTCGATACCATTCAACGCCTTGTTGCAGGTCCAATGAAGACCATTAAAGCGATGTCACGGACATTTGCGCCATAACGGAGAAATGTGCCTACAATACACGTATCAAGTATCATCGTCACCGTTGTGGCGCAAATACCCATGACGTTCCCATCTTTCACCTATTAAATGATTCCAAAAATGGTCAAATTCAGGTCGCGAAGTTCTGCCTGCAGCTCTCGAGAAGAAGCTCAAAAGAGCGTGAATGTCCACAATATAAACATTCTTATCACCCTTTATTAGTCCTATAAAATGTTCTCAGAATCAGAGGAATGATCCAACAACAAAGACAACTCATAAATGAACAACAATGACATTTCATTCCCTCACTTCTCATTTGTTCTTCTCCTCTTTCCATTGTCTTCTCCTTTCTCTCAAATCCTTATCCCAACTCACGAAAGGTTCAGAGTAAAAGACTTTTGTGGTTGAATCGAAAAACTGCTGCAGGTCCATATCTCAACATTATCAATTCATTTCATTCAATCAATAACCCTACCGTATTTCTTCTCGTAGTCAAATGCCTGTGCCACCATGTCGAACCTGCAAACATATCCATACAAAATGTCCATAATTAGAGTAGTCTCACTTATCCAATTGTTTGACGACCTTAGCCTCAGGAGTGGTTGCCTCTTCGTATTCCTTCCACAGTTCAATCCACTCTTCTCCTGCCCCTGAGGGAGCGAATGATGCTATCTGAGTCACTGCCTGAAATGGCCAACTGATGACAAAGTCGTTATTCTTACTCCTAGAGACCACTCTCACGATCAACATTATCTCTAGAGATACTCTCTCACTAGCTAATGTCTTGGAGTGCACAGCAGGCAACCCAAACATCATCCGATGTAGTCTAGTGGTTATGATTTGCGGCTCTCACCCGCAAGGCCCGGGTTCGATTCCCGGCATCGGAACAAAGTTTTGCATTTTTAAGGACACAATTATAGATATTTTAAAATAGATATCTTTCCTAGACGCTCAACATTTTCTCTTGAGATACTCTTTCACTAGCTAATATCTGGGAGTGCAGAGCAGCGCAACCATCGGGATCATGTCGCTTCCGCCCACAGTGAAAATTGGTCTTTTCGGCACAACCCAGAACTCTGTCGGTTTTAATTCTCAGATTCGCACTCAACAGGAAAGTTGCTTGTCTTGACAAAACAAGCAATTTTCATGCTGGTAGCGAATCATGAAAATGAAAATCTGAAAGAGTTACCAGTTGTGCGGAAGTAACTTGTAGGGAAATGACGTGATTTCAAAGCATCATCCGATGTAGTCTAGTGGTTATGATTTGCGGCTATCACTCGCGGAGGGTGACCCGCAAGGCCCAGGTTCGATTCCTGGCATCGGAACAACGTTTTGCACTTTTAAGGATGCAGTATACAGTTATTTTAACCTTCAAATTTCCTGATGTTTTTATGTAAGTGAATAAAAAATTATTCTACGCAGTAGAGACCAGTACAGACATAATTCTTACCTTCTCCTCAAGAGTAAATTTGTCAGCATCGCTAACTCCACAATGAGGAGTGATGTCGCCCACGATTGCCTCCCCGATATCATGCACCAGACTCATCTTCATGCATCTCAATACAGTACAATAAAGATACGGTAGTTAATGGGATACTGTACCTGTCAATATCGATTGACTGTAGTTCTCCCTTGAGACTCCATGCAAGAATAGCCATTCTGTACATGTGACCGGCTACGGTCTCTGGTTCAGGCACCTCAAATCATCTTCCTATTAGCTGAACAATTCAACCAGATAATTAATAAATGATTGGAAAAGGAATAATGGTACATCATGTGAAGTCTGGACTCTAGTATATTGTAGGTTCCTGTATTATCCTGCTACAGTAACACCACTATTGTACACCTACCGTAATCTACAGTTTACTAGTATAACCTACAATGTACAAGAGTCCGGACTTTAGCAGAATTTCCTGAATACTGATCATTACTGACCTCACATTTAACCCATCCAGTCCTCTTGAGATGTTTGAGATTGTCTGCAACCCGAAGAACCTCCACAATGTCCAGAGACGACATTGAGAACCTATTCAAGTACATACTCTATAAGCAAGGAACATTCAGTATCCAACAACGATTGGGACGTCGAACCTCTTGAACCATTCACAGAGATGGACATGAACATTTATCGAACTGCGGAGTAGTGCATAAAAGGACAGCAGGTGAATATGACAGTTACACAACTTTCAGTCGATAATAGGAAAAGATGTGCATATACAAAAAAGGACACAATTAGTGATGTGAAGATGTATTGAATACAATAATGAATAGTTCAGTCATCAAGTGACATGGTCAAATCAAATCTCTCTTGGAGAGACCGTCTGCTTTTACCAGCAATCTGTGAAAGTACACTTTCCTCTTCCATTTCTTCCTCCTTCTTCTCATCTCCCTCTTCATACTCCTCAGTCTCCTCAGTATCTTCCATACTTCCTCCTTTAGTCCTTTCCCATTCCGATTCATCTATTCCCAGTTTCTCTGCCAATGCCCTCATCACCTCAACAATGAACATTCTTTCCCCTTTCCCCCTTCATTCATACCTCCATTCTCTTCCTCACTTCTTCCCTTTCCCATTGTAATAGTGCGATCCTCTTCTTTGACTGATAACAAATGAACAATGTAATGGAATGTCCATTCATTCCTACCTCCTTGATTCTTTTCTCGGCTTTCTTCACTCTTCTATCAATTTCCACTGCATCCAGTTTCTCTCTCATTGCTCTAAAAGAATGATCATGTAGAGTGTGTGACAGTATACACGGTGGAATTTCAAAAACCTCTCTAGTCTCGTCCGAGCGGTTGTCCTTCATTTCGATAGACGACCGCTCACAAGAGATTGACAAGGTTAGAAATAGCATAATGTGTTGCCTAGTATGTACTTACTGTGTGAGTCGTTCATCACCAGGAATAGTCATCTTGGGTGGAATGGCAAACAATGTGTGAAAGGCTTCTTCCTTCATTCAAATCATTCATTCTATGAAGAGATGAGAACAATTCTCACCGATAGTTGATCGCAGCCTTTCTTGATTCGTTTCGTGTAAAACGACTCGACGAATTTCTTCTGAATATTCTTTTACATCCCTATGTCAAACGAGAACACACAAACCTTGAAGGTTGCATCTTTTTGTACAATATTCTTGAGTGGTTCCGTCTTGAGGGCTTTCGCAGCTTCAACTGCCCATGTTTCAACAATCACATTGTGCACTGAAGAGAACACTCGCAATTGTCACCTACAGTATAATCTAGACACACAAAAGAAACTGACCGATATCACCGAGTGCCAGTGGAGAGAATCCAAAGAACTGGCATTGCGCCTCATTCTGACTGTCCTTGACGTCCATTTCGGGAGTCAAAAGATCGTGAAAAGTACATATTCAAGTATGAAATTTGAGAATATGGTAGATAATTCAATCGCAGGTTACAAACCCGTATAACACATTTAACATTACAAATAATAATTCACACTAGTTTATCACCGTTCGAAGGATGCAAGAGATATAACATATATGCGATTAAAGAGAATCACCGACTTGCATTCACATAGATAAAAATTTACACGGAAACATTAAAATATTCTGAGATCAATCAATAATTCGTATATTTGCTCTTAAAAAGAAATAATACAAAGTGATTCTTGTTGAGCGTTACTGTATTTCAATTTGGCGTTCTTTAACCATTAGAAAACCGATTGAGGAGGGAGAAGCGGATTGGACTTGTATGCTACAGACGACCAAGTTGAGTAGATGACAGAATACTGCTCTGAAGCAACCTCGATTCCTGAGTAGAGTCCTGAAGGGAATGGATACTGTAGATGGGATTGACTATCTCTCTTTCAACCTTCAAGATATTTGACTGGAGGAGTTCGAGAGATGAGAAGATGAGTACGAACTCTCTCCTCTCCACGAAGTGAATAGACACATTCAGTCGAGAACTTGGCAGGCAATCTCAATCAATCGATACTTACATTCAATCAACACAGTCTTACCTATCTCTTATGTGCTTTTGAACAGCAACAAGAGGAACTCGAGTCTCATATGAATAAGAAGGACGAGAAGAGGAAGTGAATTGAGTCAATACCTCCCTCAAAAGAAGACATTATACAGTGACAGACACTAGCTGGGAAAACTAATCACAATACGCTTACTTTGCTCTGTTCCTCATTTCATGTTTGTGGTCAAACTGAAGAACTTCTCCCAGATGAGAAACAGTCTGGAGGGAAATGAATAGAGGAATGAGGGAAAGAGTATCCAGTGCTGCCTGAAAGGGACATGTCTCAATCAACAATGTCATCCCAGTCAATAAATACTATCGTGTCACTTTGTGAGAAAAAAAACTTTGAAACTCATAGTAAAAATATGGGATTTTCCATTATATCACGGGAATGATAGTCTTCATGGATGAATAACATTGACTTGCCTGACAGACGTATGCATCATCATTCAAGTTCTTCTCCATATCCTTTTCCTTCCTTCCTCTTTCCATCAATTGTTTCACTTCTTCTTCACTTGAGACATACGATCGGGAGACGAACAATTCAACAAGATCCCTACAAACGATACATTATGTTTCTATTAAGAAATAACAATGATAAGTGCTGTCTTGGTTGACTTGACAGACCTTCTGAATCTCTCGACTGCAATCTCAAGAAGCAATTCAACTGGAGCTCTTCCATCAAGAGTTGGCAAGTGAACGGGAGCTCCCTGATAGGATCATGAGATTACTGTATCAATAGAGGGAATGTTCACCTTACACGAGTCCCTAACAAGACGAGCAAGACGAGAATCATTGTCTTCATGGAGCTACAATGGGAAAAGTGGAAGGGAGAATGAAAGAGAGCAACTGACAATGGTGTTGACTGATTTGCTGCGAAGAGCAGAGAAGAGAACTTGGAAGGATCTCAATGGAGATAAGGGTAAGGGAAGAGATGATTACTCACTTGATAAGTACTTCCTTTGATCTACATCCACTCAATTCATCCCATAATCGTTCAGTGAAGTCCAGGAATCTCACACTGACAATAAACTCTACTCCATTTCATTTCCTTCCTCCTCTTACCTATTGCCTTCTTTACTTTCGTTGATTTCCTTTCCTGAATCCTGAATGAGTTTCCTCACTCCTGCCACTATTTCAGCATCTGCCTTTGCTCCCGCCTGCAAAAGAATTAAATCAAATCTATAGAGAAATCAGTGGGAATACTTTGCTTGCACTATTCCAATCCAACTCCGTATTGTTCTTCAATGCATTCGCCATTGCCTACAAGTGACACGCACAATGATTGAGGGGATACTGTAAGTGACATACCAACATGAATGACAGTTGGTATGCTCTGTCATTGTATTGGAGTCGCTTGTCACACCATCCAGCAGTGAAATGGAGAGTGGCTCGAGCAGAAGAAGGAGGGGGTACTGTAATCGACACTTTCGATCCAGTAATCTGGTCTTCCTACCAGCAACATCTCCAGGCTTTGCAGGGTAGTCAACAGTAATGGAAGACGTTGCATCACATCCTCTCCGTTGCTCATCTTCCACCAGATTAGTCACAAGTCGTTGTCCCAGAATCTCAAATCATACACTCAATAGACAAAAGGGAAAGATAGTAGTATGTATCCAACCCAAACGGTTATACCTATCTCGGTACGTTTTTGACCGACTGTGCTAGCTCAATTTTTGTGTACGGCTTTCTTGACTTCCATCCGTACATGGGATAAAAATTACCTGGTATTGCATTTTAGTTTCCCCCTTGCAATTGAAGATTGTAGGAATTCGACCAGTCAATACATTCAATTCCTCTTTTCCTTCTGCATCGATGGCACCTGGGTGTAAAAGATGATTCACACGAACAGACGTGCATTTGCATACCCGGGCATTTGGAATCGAAAAGACGAAGGCCAGTCTGACATCTTTGCAATCCGACGAAGATCGTGCGACTCTTAACAGAACCAACATTATTCGGGATGATGATTGAACTGACCTCATCTGATGCATCACAAGAGAATATAACGGTGGTTGCAGAAGAGGGAGAGACACCGACAACAATTGGAGAATCGAGATGAACAAGACTAAACATGATATCAATGCGATCAACGGAGACGACAAAACCAACCACTGCCTTAATTCCTTAGCTGTCTGTACAGAAATTCCGTTGAGAGGGAATCTGTCGTCCGATACACGACGAGCCCCGATCTAAAGCAAAGGTGGATACAATAAAATCCTTGTTTATACTCTCATACCATGGCCATATCGTCTCCTGCTTGTTCTCGCAATTTGTCCAATGTGAGGAATTCATATTTGAGGGGAGAACCAGCCAGTTCAAATTCTTCAGATGACTGCTAAGACATCAATCTTTAATTCAGTTATTTGAGTAAAACTAACCTCTTTTTTCGGAGTACCAATATAAATGTTTTCCTTGTCCTCGTCAATAGATTCAACCTTCTTAACCGTCTTCTTCTCATTAAACGATTGCAGTCACTACTTACAACAGCATCTGGTAAGTCTACAAGGTAAATATTGTGATTATGCAGCAGCGAATAGTCAGAGAGAACGGGAAGAATCGAGTGGTCCACAAGACGAACACGATACGTATCCATCTGAACAATAGGTATTTTCTTTAAATCACGTCAGGTTGAAATTACCCACGGCAAGGGATCATTTTTCCGCAGATTCTCTGACACGATGATAGGCTTCACCATCCTGCTAAAGAGAAATGGACAATCACCAAGTAGAACAACAGAAATCACGTTCCAACCCCACGGCCGTACGAATAGTGAAAAATTCCCCGGCTCAATCACTTGGGGAATGGTCAGGATTTTTCCCGGCAAAACGTACGCAGCGAATTCCCGTCGTCTCGCCCACTCTCTCACTTTTGCGCGCTCTCTCGCCGAAAAATGATCTACTGACCCTAAAATGATCTACTCCCGCCAAAATGAGCTTTTCAAAAATGGATGATAACGGAATCCGTGTCTGTAAAATAGTAGAATCTTAGTTGTTTCCCGAAAGGAAAAGCATGTAGTATAAATGAGCTACTGTTAGAAAATTGATAAAACTTTGCTAACGAAGTTCAGCGAAAATTTGCAAACATTTTCCAACAATTTTAGTGAAGCTCATAGCGTATCATTGCGTGTTTTTCTGTCTGTAAGATACCGCAGCCCAATGTTGTACCATTCAGGAGCTTTTTTTGTTCTACTCCTCCCACTATCCGTGTGAAATGGGCGAGAACAGTGAAAGTATAGCAGGAACAACAGAAAATGGTGAGTTTTCGAATAATTTCAAGCTTGATATATCAAATGTTACACTAATTTGTCTATTCTAAGGCACTATTAGCATTGATGCACTTTCTTCAATGACATCTGATCTGGTTGCAATGCCGGTGCTTGACCAATCTGGCGAAGTTTGACAGTTGCAACTTTCATTGTGCGTATTGTTGATGTTCAGGTGTTCGCCGGTCCTGGTTCTAGTAAGGAAGCGCAAATTCTTGGTATTGGGTTGAAGAAACTTCGTTCTCGGGATAAGGTCCATTTTTTCACTTGAATGACCATAATGTAAATTGAATTGTTTTCAGGAGGAAGTTGAAGCGAGTATGCGATATGCTCTTGATCTTTCCATCAAGCAGACCATGCAGAAGCAACACCAGGCTTATTTGCAAAATGTATGTATAATGTTTTCCTAAAGCTAAATTGATTAAAATTACAATTTTTATGATTTATTCATTGCAGCAACAGAAGCAAGCGATGTATTCACAAGCTCTTCAATTGATGGGACGTGTCTACATTGGATCAATTTCATTTGAGGTTTGTTTGGGTAACGTCATCTGCTAAAGAATTGTTCAGGTTCGAGAGTATGACCTCAAAAAGTCTTTTGAAAACTTCGGCCCTGTGAAGACAATCAACATGAGCTACGACAGTTCAACAGGGGTTAGTGCATTGGATTGACCATTCGAGTAATTTATTCCTTGTTCAGAACCACAAGGGATTTGCTTTCCTTGAATTCGAGGTACCTGAGGCCGCAGTTATTGCACAGGATGCAATGAATGGACTTATGATGGGAGGAAGGAATCTTAAGGTATTCAATTATTGTCCACTTATGTAAAGGAGGTATCTTTAGGTTGGTCGACCTGCAAATATGCCTCAAGCACAGCCAATTATTGACATGATTATGACCGAAGCTACCAAGTATCACAGAGTAAGATTGTCAATGTGATGGTTGTATTGGAAGTGAACGTTTAGGTGTACGTGGCATCGGTGCATCCAGACTTGTCTGAGACTGATCTCAGATCTGTCTTCGAAGCATTTGGTGTTGTCACCAAATGTCAACTTGCGAGGAACAATGCTGCGGGCAAAGGAGCGCACAGGTACCATTTACTTGTCTCATTGCTATGTCTCTTTTTTTCTTTCACGCATATTTATGCTTATCTTATTTCGTTACTCTTAAATCATATCTTCTTCAGAGGTTTTGGGTATATCGAATTCAACACTCGACAGGCTGCAACTGAGGCTATTTCGGGCATGAACATGTTCGATCTTGGAGGACAGTTCCTAAGGGTATGTATGTGTAGACAACTACTTATCAGTGAAAAGATACTCTTTCGAAATATTTTTTGTCTTTTGTGTAAGTGAGGTAAAGACTGCTGAGAAGAAATATTATTGATCATACAATTCAGGTAGGAAAGTGTATCACTCCCCCTGAAGCACTCAACTATCTCATGCCACAGACTCAATCTGCTCTTCCCTCTGCAGCTGCTATGGCTGCTGCCAGCATCACGGCCAAGATCCAGGCAACTGAAGTAGTCCAGGTGAGAGTTGAAACATATTTGAAGGGGGTTTGGGTCCCTGTGGGTGGTTGATTTGTGGTGGAGCGCGCCTCTCTTGAGGTCGTCCCACTTCTGCTGTGCTACTGAGAGTGATCAGTCCTTCGTTCGACTGCACAGGACTGCACCCATAAATGTATCTTCTCTCTCTTTGATAGATTGATTTGTTCTTTTTTAACTTTGTATATGACACTACAGATGAGAATAGTCAAATAGATAGTCACCTAACGTGTCCATATAGTCCATCTCATCATATACTTGTCCTCTGAATGGGAAGCGCTATTCATTGCAGAAGGTGTCTACTCGTCCTATGGTCTCGCTTCATCCTTTTCCCTTCCCCTTTCCCTTGCTTTTCAGATGATTTGCGGGGTCTCGCACATCAATGTATCATGATGGTTCCACTACTAAAAGTTTGAATGCGCACAAATGTTCGGAAGCGTTTCCTTTCCAGAATGGACGAAGTCGATCACTTCTTCACTCGATGTCTAATTGTAACCAAAATGCTTCTATTCCTTTTCAGAATCAACGTCCAATCCAAACTGGTTCATTTCCTCATTGTCCGGTAACGCGGATCTAATAGTGATAAATTGGGTGAAACTGGGGAGGCGGGAATTAAAGCAAAATCATGATTATTCCTTTCAAAGTATATCACTCGTTGGAATGATCATAGTTTTGCTTATCTGAATGAACACAATTCGATCGTTTTCTTTCATTGCAGAAGCCCTCTCAACAGAGAAGTGGAGGCAGTCCAGGCCAACAATCACCCAATCCCAAATTTAGCTCTTCCGCTCCTGCACATCAGGCTATTGTGAGTACTGTAGTCTATGAGAATGAATGATTGTCTGATTTAGGGAATGGACTCAGTGAATGGTCTCTTTGTCACTGCTCCTCCTCCTCCTGGACCTTCGCCCTGTCTGTCACTCACCCAATCGGTCAGTTACCATTGTCTATATACTGTAGTGATAATGGATTCAATTGTTGCAGGGCACTTCAGGAAGCAACTCCCCAATGGATGTTTCGTCTTCCCCCAAGCGGAATGCTGCAGGAGATATGTTGGCATTGACACAGGTACATATTCCCTTTAGTTACCTAGTATTCATAATGGGATGATATTACAGCCTCCCCCTCCCCCTCCTCCTAAATCTGTAGGAAACAGTGGAATGGCTCCGCGCCCTCCTCCTCCTATGGGATACGGTGGAATGGCTCCTCCCCCTCCTCCTTCGATGGGATACGGTGGAATGGGCATGGCTCCCCCTCCCGTTCCCCCACCAGCACAGGTATACACAAGTTGTTTCAATGTAAAGATGATACTTTCCCCCCTTGTTTACTATTTCATTGTACCAATTGAAGAGGTTGAAGAGAGTATTCATTCAGATGTACCCCCCTTCATCTTTCGCCCCACCTCCCCCACCAGTACAAATTCCTCTCGAATCCGTTCGTTTATGCAAATCTTGATTCTTCCATGACATGTGTATATTTCAGACATCTTCATCAGGTGGAAGAAGGACTGGATTTGGAGGATTCGCCAATGCTCCTCCACCTGGAATACTCGTTCCACCTGGTGAGATGACTTTTTCTGGTCTCCCGTATCAGACAATGTTCCTTCAGGTACTGCACAACCAGGTATTGTGGATCCAACTGCAGTGACTGAACCACCGAAACCACCTAAGAGACCAAAGAAGGAGAAGAGAAGTGATATGAGTATCCTGGAGAGAATCAAGGTATCACACAATACCTTTATCACGGATTTTTTATATTGCATTTATCGATGGCTTGTAAACTGTTGATATTTGTAGGTGCACAGTCTGAATCCGACTGAGAAGGCGACATTCGCTGCATATGAAGATCCTCTTGCAGAGATTGAGGCAGCGAAGAAGGAAGGTGAGTCTCTGTTTATTATGAAAGGAATTGAATGAATCATTCAGGAGAACAATTGGCTATATTGGGAAGTAAGGAAGGAGATATCCAGGCAATGGCACTTGCACTCATCGATGGAAATAATGCTGTTGTACTGGTACTCTTCAGTATACATTCCAATCTACTTTCAAGTATTACAGGCAGAGAAGAGGAAAGCTGAGAGGGCGAAACAGGATGAACAGGCATTGTCACGACCGAAAAGGAAGAAGATTCGTCCACCAAAGGCAAAGGGTCCACAGGTTATTTATTATCAATAAAGCTGAAAATTGGACCAAGGCAATGTTAATGTTTCAGTTGACATCAGCAGCAGCATTGGCTGCAGTTGAGAAGGCAGGAGCATTGAAGGATGCACTTGTCAATTCTGCAGCTGGAGGAGAAGATGCCACATTGGCCAGTCAGGAAGGACTTGCTATCAGGTGGCAACATTTTGGAACTCACCTTTGCAGTGCAAAAAAGTTAAAATTCGACCGTTCCTAAATTCCACATATCCTGGAAGACAGTCTTTCACTATTTTCCACTTAATATGTGTCACTTATGACTCAGTTTAGTTATGATAAGTTATGAGCCATCGATTAAGAACACACCCTAACAATTTCATCTTTTGCATAGTATGAAATAGTGTCAAAATGTCAGTTCTTTGTTATCACACTGCTCTGTCTATTCCTTTTTCTGTTCTCAAGCAATCATTTGCTCATTTTCAGAGGCAACGATGCTCGACATCTTTTGATGACAAAATTGATGAGGACAAATCGATCATGTGTCCTTCTTCTCAAGAATATGGTCAGCCATCCTAATTAAATAAATAAAATAAATAATCAAATTTCAATTTTCATTAAATTATTTTTTTTCAAAATAATTTAAATTGTATATTCGGATTTGATATTGAACGGATTGAAAATGTGTATTGTAGGTGACGCCAGATGACATCGATGAGTTTCTGGAGGATGAAATCAAGGAAGAATGTGGAAAGTATGGATCTGTTGATGATGTAAGTACTGTCTTGTAATGAAGTTATTAGTGACCTTACAGAAGGTCTATTGTAGTAGTGTGTTGAATTGCATAGATGAATGAGTATTGATGTTGCTGTAATGAATCTCATTACAGGTTGTGATTGCTTCGGATCCAACAGCAGGGTCAGCGAAGGTTTTCGTCAAATTTTCTGATTCGGCAATGGCAGATTCAGCCAAGATGGGACTCGATAAGAGGTATGGTCAATTTTATTATATTTCATTATTGTTATTCTTTCCCCCTAATATGAGTTGTAACGTATAAGACAGTCACACATAAACAAAACCCCTAAAGTGAAATGCCGTTTTGGTGCGCACTCTCCATTTCCTTTATCTCTAGCGCGCAGACAAAAACGTCTGCGCGCGTGAGATAAGGGAAAATGGAGAGTGCAACCAAAACTGCATTTCACTTTTGGGATTTCTTATTTTTGACTCTCTTATATTCATTCAGATTCTTTGCTGGTCGTACCATTCAAGCATCAATCTACGATCAATTAATGTTTGATCATGGAGATCTTACGGGATAAGTACGCACATTCCTTTATTACTACTGATTTGTCTTACCCATACAGTAATTTCTTGTGAATCCTGGTGTGTAGCTTATAAGCAGCCGTTCAACCTCAATCTTTATTTGTTGTCACTGTCCCGCTTCAAAATCAACTATTCTCTTTCCGCATATTCGCGATTGTTTACAAATTGTTTATGTCGTGGTATAACACACACTAGAGCAATCCATTCATACTGTAGTCGCTGATCGATAAAGATATTATTTGTGTGTCCAGGAGTGCAAAGTGTTCGCAACAGTCGTTGATCTGCTTTGATACCTTGCCTCTGACGTAGTTCCCCCCCCCCAAATTGCCTCTCTTCTCTCCCTTCTTCTCTTGTCTATTCTGTTACTACTCCAATCACGATGTGCTTGTCCAGTCTTTTCCGTTCATCTCCATTCTCTGTCTCCTCTTTCCCTCTGTAATGATCCTTCTCTGATCTATTGTTCCCATTCACTCCTCTCCCTCTTCTCATGGGTAACAGTTCCCTCTACCAGCTCCATTCGCTGTAAAGTAGCCACTTGATGTTATTCTATGTCATTCAGTGCACAATAACATGTCGGGAAAGGGAAAGCAAGACGATTCTTCGTCCCTTTACCCACGTATTCAACTACAATTGGTTCACTTTTGAGGCTTCACACGAATGACTGAGAATGAAAGGGAGAGAGTAGAGTCATGTGGGAACATTTGTCATTCCTTCTACTCGTCAATCTCTATTATTCCATCATCCATTTTCGTTTTTCCTCTTTTCGTCCATTTGTTTCCCCTTCCCCTTTCTTCTTCGCTTCTTCTTTTCTCTTCATGGCTCATCACAACATTGGCGTCATTTATCCTGCCCTGCCTTTTCCTCTTCTCTTCCTCTGTCATTTTATTCACTTTGAGCCCACTTCTGTAGACTGCGTGTGGTTATTGGACAGTAATTGTCTTTGGCCGTGTACTGTGCTCCTTATACTGTCCATATACGGTAGCTATTGAGATGACAGACGGAGTGAGTGGATGCAAGTTCTGTGAGATCATTAAGTCGAAGAAGGAACTTCATTTGAGGGAAAGTGAAAAGGTGAATTGAGTCTTCATTTCTCCACTTATTTCTCTTTTCAGTGTATTGTAATCAAAGACATCAAGCCAAAGGCGCCTCAACACTTCCTTGTACTCACCAAGGTATCCTTTATAATCTCTTTCTGTTCTCACTCTTCCAATCGACACTAGTCAATGATTGATAGTTGAGGTTCACATTGCCAAACCGACCGACCTCACAATTCATGACATTGACCTTCTCAAGTGAGTACATCTTCCATATACTGTAATTTCAATTGCAAACACTAGCACCGGTCCCATAAAGAATGTTGTTTAAGTTTCCAACGTGGGACTTGAAACAACCTTGAGAATTTTTCACGCTTTTACGGTTTTGGTAGGCAAGGAAAATAAAATCACCATGGCCAATGCTGTGCTCAACTAGATCTGCTGTCGCAAAAAAAAATTCAGAGAGATGGAGAAATTGGGACGAGAGTATCTGAGATTGGAACTGAAGGAGAAGGGAGAGGCAGACATTGTGGAGGATATGCTAAGGGTTGGGATATCTACCTATTCACTCGCATCAATTTGGAAATACATAGAGTAGAGGTGCAAACGTGAATGTGTAGAAGTAAGCATGAGTCACAAGAACGTCACTTTTTATTCCCATTGGATATAACAGATGGAACGTCAAAGAACAAAGAACTTCTAACAGGAAAAGAACATTCACGCTTCATTTTGCATTCCATTGTTGTGAATGGAATGTTTTTCATCAAATGGGACTCCCCTTCACTTTTCCCTTTCTTCTTCACTCTCTTATTGTATTGTTCTCTCTCAGGTTGGATTCCATTGGCCTCCAATGATTCGAGTCGATCATCTTCATCTTCACTTCATCTATCCAATCAAAGAAGTATGTCCATTCACATTCCATTCATCCCTAACTTGTGTCCTTTATCGTATCATTCCTGAACTACGTTAATTTTTAACCGTCACTGATATATTCAAATCACGCAAGGTTCTTCATTTATAAGTCGGGGCGCGTTTACTGTTTACTAACGACGAATATGAATGTTTTACTAGGAGAAGTAAGGAAAGGAAACAGTTGTAAGAGACGCCCTTAGGGTGTGTTCGTATTTAGTATATCGGGATTAGTTATGAAGTACAGGGTAGACAAACATTATAACATATTTGTTCTTGGTATGAGTATTGCGTAGAAGAGTGTTCTCCCTGCACATTCTTGTGCATAACAAATGAATTCCACCGTTGTGAAAAGTTCTGAAGAAACTCCTCAAGTTTCCCACTCTTTAGAAACCTGAGAGTTACAAAGAGAAGAGTGAATGGGATAAGAAGTGTAGTCTTTCTTCTAGAGACCGAATGACCAATCGGATCACTGACACCGTCAAATAGATTTCCTATCGTGTAAATAATTAGACAATTTAGATATTCATGTTATTTCACTGATTCCATTCCCTTACGCAGTCATTCTTCCCTTTCCGATCAGTGAAGGGTTTGCACCCGCCTTAAGATGCTAGCTCTAAAATGAGTCCTGTGGACTCCTATATTATGGCATTCCACACTGTGCTAATGGCTCGTCTGCTCGCAACCTATTTTAAGCATTTGAGGATCTTTTCATGCCTTGTTAATTCCTGCAAATCACATTTACCTTACGCAATGGCAATGATAATTATTTTACAAAATTCGTTACATAAAAAGCAGCGTGAAAAAAGCTTGTGATCCGATTAGAAATTAGGTGATTCTATTCAAAGGGGCAATCAAATCAACTGACTCGATTCACTGCATGGATTGGTTTCGTCCCTCCCTCGCTCATCCGTTGAATGTATCCCTTTAGCGGTCTCTACTAGGGTTTCTAAATCAATAGTCAAATTCATTTCTGATTCTTCCATTCTCCGCGGAGCGGTTGTATATCGCTGGTAGAGACAACCACTCGTCAGAGATTGAAAGAATCAGAAATGAATTTGACTATTGATTTAGAAACCCTGGTCTCTACTCTCTACCAATGACCCACCTTCCATATTCCATTCCGTCACATACAGACGACCTGGACATGGGAAAAACAAAAACAAGTTGCGATCCCATTTAGCCGATGCCTTGAAATAGATATATCATCGTCATAGAGTCTGCAGTTTCTTTCCCATGGCTTCTTTCATGGTCGAATTCTCGCACTGATGTGTTGAAAGGGAAGAGAATGTGCGTCAAGACACAATGACGGTGAATACGCTAACTTGTTATTGTTGGGTCTGTGGATGTAGATAATAGTTCATGACATATTGCCTATTTCCAGAACAATTACTGTATCACCTGCTATTGATACCATGAATACCTTATGTAAGACAGGATCAATTTCTCTTTTCAGCTCGGTTTCATGTCAAAGTTCTTGACATTCCGTCCCGGCAAAGTCTTCAAGCCACTCTCACAAGTAATCGAGGACATTAAGAAGAAGGCAGATGAAACTCCAAACGTCAAACCCTGAACATCACAATTCCACATTCAATCTGCTGTCAATACGTAAATCTGCTCTGAATGAGTCTTGCTAATGTAGTCAAATGTAAGTATTCCATAAGAGATTGAATGTTCTTTATGTAGCTACTGTAAGTATTGTTTCCATATTGTAGTTATATGTAACCCTTTTCATGTTGACTGATTGATATTGCGGTGCATACAGTAATCCTTTGTCCTGCCATACAGTAATCCCCACTACTTGACTCTTCCCATCTACGCCTTCAATCACTTCATACAGTACATTCCCCCATAGAGACATGTAGACAAGAGTAATTCCTATGACTATTTCATTTTGTTCTTTCCCTTTTCCCGCCCCTTTTGCCATATGAATGATTCCTCCCACAGTCTCCGCCTTCTCTCCATACGAGACAACGGAAGGCAGTCCTCCCTGGACAACCCCCGAGATGCTAATTGTGTCTGCCCCATGTACATTCCCTCTCTATAGACTGTCCTCTTATGGTCTTACTTATCGCTAATCTTCCCTCTTGGGTTATTCTACTTCATGAGATTCATCACAATCAACGATGTATAATGGATAAAGCGCCTCTTAGGCAATCTCATTGTCCACATACACACATTATTCATTCTTACGCCCCCCGTCGTGTCTTGTGGGGCCAAATGGTCAAAAACGAAGAATGTTGAGGTGGTATCGAACACGATGAGATCCTTCTTCATCGTTGTCGTTCTGTCAACTCTTCTCATTCATTCGACACATTCCTTCAGAGCATCTCGCACGTATTCGGGAAATGTCTTGTGAGTAGAGAACAAGGGATGAGTCCTTGTCTCGGATTGGCCATTGTCCAAAAGAAGCAAATGATGTCTTCCATTTCAGTGCCCTTCCTGTACAGGAGGCAGCAGCTAATGGAGGTGACTACAGTAATCAGTAGTTATATGTACCGTATTCCTTCAGGTTTCCGTGCCCGTCGTATAGGTGCATCTCCCTTCGCCAATATCATAATGCCGGAGAGAAGGGCTGTTCCTGGTGATGCTGATGATTATTGAATGGGACACACACTGGTTGTATTGAGATGTTAAGAGATAAAGCATTCCTCTTATCCATTTCATTCTTCAAGAACATTCTTTAACATAAACGTCATAAGACGAAGGCGAAGTCACACGATAAGACAAGTGTCCTCCTACACAATGTTCCTATAAATATTGCTTGCCCTTATCCTGTGTAATGTTGGAAATGTCGAAAAACATTTGACTGGTCATCATCGGATACATATCCGTGTCTTACTGTATTTTTGTCCGTAAAATTGGCAAAAATTTACGGTATCCTGCCAAACCGCTTCCGTGAAAAGGGATGCAAATGGATGCCGTCCGTATTTCCGGTTCTGCACGCATTCGCGACTTCATTCGCGAGTTCTCGTTTGTTTGCGTAATTTGCTTGTTTTGGTGGTTTACCTTTAGTCTATTTGAGCTCGACAGTCTTCAGTAATGGCGGATGGGAATAATTGGATGAATTCGGGCGTCCCAGGTATATATTTTAACTATTTAAACATATGACAAATTTAACAATTTAGAGTTTCTCGTTTATTGTTATGTTATTTCAGGCAGTTCAAATCAAATGTCGATGGAGTCTAGCTACGTTAACCGGACAGTAAAACAGGAAATTGTTGTGAAGCAGGAAATGCCAATGCAAGTTGTGAGTTTCTTCACATTTTTTTTCTTATTTTTGACGATTAATAAGAAATTGTTCTTGTCGAAGTTGTGAATATATTTGAAAATTTTTTCTTTTATTGTTAAATAAATACAATTTCAGATGATGGAAGATCCCTTGATGTTGGGTAGGAATGATGGCCCTCCGTCGCCTTATCCGTCCCTTCCTTCTGAACCATCTGTTAGTATTTTTAAACTTTACTAAGCTTTGTAACCACTTATTCCTATTCACAGCAGTAATTGGTGACAAAACCATCCATTTGCGAGACGATTGCTTTGTTTTGCAGGTGAATACAGTGAGAAATGCGATATCTCGACCACTCACTTCAGCACAACAGACACTCATTAATTCCGTTCTCGTGGTATGTTTTCTTAGATTAAAAAAACCCTGTCTGCAATATTGCTTCTTAAACTGTAAATGATACTAGTGAGTATTGGTTATAGCGTTTAGTGGTTCTGTTCATTGATGATATATTGATGTTTCAGCCTCCGCCTGGCACGAATCTTCGAGAGTTCATCTCCCATCTTGAGGAGTACACTCCCACAATTCCTGATGCAGTCGCTGCACATTTCTTATCCAAAAGTGGAATACAAGCGACCGATGCGAGAATAGTCAGGTCAGAGCATTCGAACTTTTCGGCTTATTTTCTTTAATGCATTTTCCATTGTAGATTGGTTTCTCTGGCAACGCAAAAGTTTTTATCGGATATCGTACTCGATTCCATGCAACAAGTAATTTTTCGTTTATTCGTTTACTACTTTTCTCGTTACCAAAACGATCAGGGTAATAAAAATACATTAAGGCTCGAATGAAGGGACTTGGACAGACAAAGAAGGGAACAAAGGACACTAAATACTGTCTTACAAGCGAGGTCTTGGACCCAGTGCTGCAAGAGTACGGTATCGAAGTTGTCAAACCACCGTATTTCCAATGATTACTCTTTAATTCTTACGTCAGGATATTATGGTGCCAGGATCTTTCATAAATAATCGGGATAATGGGTTGGTTGTGATTTTTGTGATTTCTATTGTTACCTCTTTTTTCCTTGTCAGAGGGTTTCTATTTGTTGCCTTTAATATAGTAAAAATATATATATTTATTTTAAAAAAATGATGCTAAATGTCTGCCATTTGATGTGTATTCATCTATGCTACCTTCAGTTCTGATAAAATTCGTTAAAAAGAAGTTCTCATTATTGGGATTAGTATATCGGTGTTCAAATATCACCGCAAAGTATTGTAATTGTAGAATTGATCCTCTAATTGCTTGTGTCTGTCAGAATGAGTCGTCGTCTGGCCAATTTGGCCTCTCGATTCGTAGGCACTGGAGGAGTGCACGTAGTGGATCCAACTCCTGATTGGAGGTGACCATTACCATATCCTTCCCTCTATAACCATGTCATTACAGACCAATACTTGATGATCTTGCACGATTGGAACAAAATATTGCCGCACGAGGGCTGCCACGCAGGGAACTGGAGCAGTTACGCAGCCGATATCTTGAGTGGTACGATGCATTTGAAAGGACAAAGAAGGGTGAAGTGAGTGGGAAAAGTGGGACGAATGAGGAATGGAATCAATTCAGAAGGAGGGAAAGGCAGAAGCGAGGAGTAGAGTGGATGCACTGTTGGATGTAATGGATCTACCCAATACATTAGGACAAGTTGGAGACGAAATGGAGACTGAACAGGTTAGTACAGTATCTTATGAGTTCTGATTACTTAACTGATTACTGTATCTGTAAAGAGTATGCATAAAAACCAGAGAAATTGTTCAATTTCGGGATAAACCATTCTTTTTTGCATACTATCAATCACTTTACCTATTTCGGTTTCGGAATTTATGAGAATGGATAAACATTGTATGTGACTATAATATACTGAGTTACAATATGCCATTTTTCAGAGAATGCCTGCAGGAGAGGCAGCATTGAAGTCCCTCGGTCTTCTTCGCAAGTTCAAGGGAACTCTTTCCATGAGTGGAAGGCCTGTGATTGCACTCAGGAAGATACGGTATTATTCATAGGCTTTTCGTATTTATAATAGAAATAGATGAAATGAATTTGCAGTCAGGATCTACAGTCTTCATTCTCGAATGCTCATTTGTCCTCTCCTCCATTCTTTGCAAGACCAGCACTTCTTGAGGTGATATACCTTGATAATTACATCAATTTACGTTAAAAATTATATAGTTGTATGTGTTAAGGCAATGAATTGGAACCTCGAGGACTATCTCTCCTTTTCGGATGGATCAACTAAGACATTCCTGGTTGGTCTCTTTCATTCATTCTACAGTATCCTCTGTCTTCCAGTTGGGACATACTCTTCCCACTCTCCTCTCTTCTTTCATTCGTGCTCGATTCTCTGAGGGGCAAGAATGGCCTATTCAAATGCACTCTGCAGGTCCATCGTATCACAAGTGAGGAAAGGGAAGGGAATAGTCATTCATTATCCATTCAGTTCTCCCATTCAATTGGTTGACGGCAGACAAAGGGAAAAACACTGCATAGTTGCACTCTGCAGGTAAGAACAATGTCTCTTTTATGGATGAACGACAAGTGCGCCCAGGACATTTGCGCCATTATGGTGAAATAAACACTTGGGCCGTGATAATGATGGTCCTCACACTTGACCATTACGGCGCAATTGTCTTGCACCCTACTTTACTCTGCCAATTCGATTTGAGATGCTCTGATGAAGCCTCGGAATGGAGTCATTCCACGAGGAACATTCTTCATTCATACTACAAGGTATGTTTCCTCTCTCCATTCTCCATTCATTCTTTGATAGAATGTGTGTTGTGAGGTTTGATAGTCCCTTCACCTTCTTTCTCCTCTCTAACGTGTCGCTTTCTTTTCTTTCCTCTTTTCACTGCCTAAATTGTAATGATCCGTCGAAAGTAGGCGAGAGAATAGGGAAACGAAGGAGGAAAGGGAAGGAATTTGGGCGCGGGTGATTTTGATCGGCCCCGTTCAATCCCCCCCCCCCCAGTGGAATGGAAGGAAGAAGAACATTCTTTGTTTCTTGTTGTGTAGAATGAATAGACAATGAGTGATTGGTATGATTGTCTCCCTCCATTTGACTCTGCCAAGGTCGATTGTTGTATCCCTTTGGACGAGATATCTCGATACAAACAGATGCCCCCCATTGACCATTCCATCATCCTCAACGTATCTATTTCTCTCTCTCTCATTTTGGTCACATTTTTGATCTGTTTGGGAATGGAATGAAGTTGTGATAGGATAAGATGAGATAGTGAGAGATGAGATGGAAAGGGATGAATGAAGATGAAGAGAGTAGAGAGAAATGAAAGAGAAATGGCCGGAAAACTCGTGATTTGGACAGAATGAGAGAATGGAATTGGTGTGTATGCACGTTGAAGATAGTTAGAGAATGAGTGAATGTCATTTCCTCCTTTGGTTAGTCTCTCACATTCCACACAATGATCGAGAGAAGAAGAAACATCACTCACTCTGTCTAAATGAACCCCTCGACAAGACATTTCCCCCTTTTTTCCTCGTCTATGTTGCAAGGAAAGACTACAGTATACACATTTGGTGTCTGTCATTTGACAATCTTCACTAGGGGGACGATGAAGGAGGCATTAGTGGGAATTCCTTGTCGTAATCAGACAGTGGTTGTAAATGGAGATTAGAGGATGGGGAAGGGGGGAATTGTCTGACTGTCAGATTCTCTTCAATTGTCATTGTCTCTTGTAACGAACACCATCAGAAGGCATGACAATTGTATCTTTCCTCTCGTAACCAACAATGTGCATTTATCAAACCGTATTGAATGGAAACATTGTATGAATAGCGACACATATCAAGTTGAATGGCATGGCCACCCATTGAGTCTTGTAGACAGTTGAGATTGAATAGAGTCTCTTCTCCCTCTACGTCATAATCGTTCCTCTGTTCATTCCTCTTCTTCAGTTGACCCTCTCATTCTGCTCTCAAAGTTCAACACTCAATTTGCCGCTACCTTTTTTCTTCTTCTTTTCCCGTGCCATTTGAGCCGTGTACCCACAATCTGAAGAATACACAAAACACACACGGGAAAAGAAGGAGAATGAAAAAGGAAATGAAGATGAGACGAGAAGAAGAAGTTGAAGGAGAAGTAAACATAAGAATCACTCATATACACAACACTTCAATCACTCAATTACATACAGTAATCAAGACATTCACTTCAGGACACCCTCGATCTCAACTCGGTCTCTTCCCGACTACTCTCTGCTCCAGAATTGACAATTGCTGAGAGTTCTGCGCATGTTGTGACGTCATCAGGGGTGAGTGTTATGGTATGTAGAGTATCCTGGAGGAGACTATTCAGGTATCCCTTTCTCGTGTTTCCATGTACGATGACTTCCTCTCACGAAGACTCAATCTCGCTCATTCAACGGGCAAATTAGTGCATGTTGCATTTGCAGAGACAGATCTCTCGAGACTTCTCTCACTTTTGTTTGACCCAGCAACACCCAAAAGAGTAACTGATGTACTGTAGAAGTGTCGTTATAATCAAATAGGATAGTTGTTGTTGATTGTTTCTTCTCGTCTCTTGTCATGCTTGGTCTCCTATCAAATGATGTATGTTGTAGGATGAAGAATGTGTGCAGAAGAGAAGAGATATAAACTTGATCATCATCTCTTTTCCCTTCTCACTCTCTTCTAATGCCATTTCAATGTTAAAGAGATGTATGCAATACACGAGACGTTCCTGTCCACAATGTCCAATTGGCGTCGCATCGCAAATGATCGCCTAATTTTGCCCCGATGAGGCTCAAAACCGGTTTGGACAATGGCCGCTCCCGAAGCGATTATTGATCGTCCCATCCGGTTACTGTAAGCGATCAGTTAAGGGGAGAGTCACCTAGGTATGATGATCACACAGTGATGGTATCAAGAAAAGTTTTCTCAGCTGAAGTGATGGGAGATAAACAAGAGAAGATTGGAATGTGATGGGTAGAAGAGAGAGAGAAGAGATTGCGATTCCCGACACGAAAGAATGAAAGGAGAGAGAAGGGATACGGTAGAGGGAATAGAGAAGAAGAGAAGAACTGTGTGTTCTCTTCGGTCACTTGTTCTCTATTCAAGGTCATCACTCTTTCATTCTTCTTCTTCTTCTATACAACAAATACGAATGAGAAGCCTTGTCTTATCTCATATGAAATGTCATATCTTCTCTTATCTTCTTTCGTTTTCCTTGTAATAGAAGGCCATACATTCCATTCATTCTCCTCTCTCTTCTCTTTCTTCATTGACCTCCCATACTCTTCTTCTTCTTCTCACTCAATTCTTCCGTATTCACTTTCCCTCCTTTTCCCTCTCGCTCATAGTCCGTGTAATTCTAATCTTCCTTATTTGTGCCTTCCATCACAATAACCTTGTACGGGTTGTTGCCTGTGGGGAGTTGTGCCGGTTAGCGAGTGTCGTTAAGCGGCGGAAGAACATGGCTGTTTGATGCCACCGTGTGGAATCTGTTTGACTGTGTCTTGATCATTGATTCGATCGGAATGTTCCCACTTAGTCATTGTGAGATTGTATTGCTCATCGTTCCTCTCACTACAACCAGACTCCTTGTCATTATCGATTGAATTGTCTTCTAATTCGTTCATTAGTATTGATTGAATTGTCTTTCCTTATCCATCATGTCAATCTCTTCTTCCATCTCAGCTTCTCTTCTTGTTTGTCTCTCTTTCTACACTCTTCTTCTCTTCTCTTCAATTTGACCCAAGGCGCACCCCAATTATATCTTATCTCTTCCTTCTCTCGCCCATTATTGTACTCTCCCCTTTCCGTTCCGCACATTCCAATCGTGTATCTACGATGTTTAGCAGATAGTAGGAAGTGTTCGTATTGTCATTGTCTGATCTGTCTGTTGTATTGTTTGATGTGGTTGTGGCTTCCTTTCCTTGACTCCCTCTCCTCTCCTTCTTATCTCTTCTACAGTGGAATTCCACACATTTCTCCTCTCTCCTTCCATTTCCTCGAAGGGGAGTTTGTCTTTTTCAATCGATACCAGGTTATCATCAGTACACAATCATTAGCACCCTTTCACTTGATTGAAGTTGTGTCCTTTACCAAGTGACCATCGGGTAAACGACGGAAGTACAAAGAAGGAGTGTCATGATACATAGAGGAGAAGAGAATGGAATGCGCGTCCTCGTATCTTCTCTCTCTACACGCTCATTTGCTCAATGGCAGTTTTACGCTACATCGCTTGTACTCCATTGGCTACTGTCTTCTCTTGTGTTGTATGCCTGAGGGGAAGTCTCTCTTTCTCTACACTCTCTTCTATTCCCATTGTCTATCATATCAACAGTTGTGTGTTGGTTGAGGACCAAGACTGACTGTACTCGAAGAGACGTACTGTCTTTAGTGGCTGTAGTCGTTGCTGTCGATGTGCAACACACACCGCTTTCATTTAGTCTCGTCCCTCTTCATTCTTGTCTTTGTTTATGTGTGACCTTGTTGAGGGATGGAATTCATTGTGAAATGAGGTCTTCTTTCTGTTCCTTATCATTCTTTCACTGCAACTTTTCCTTCTTTGCACTCTCTTTTACGAGGTGCAAACCCATTCCTTTTATCTCCCCCTTCCATTCTCATCCTTCTGATCCATATGACTATCTGTTGAAGGGGATGAAACCCGACCTGTCCTTCTTCTTCTTATCTCATATCTTCAAACGGGTTGGTGTCTCTTCATTCTCTTTGTCTCTCTTTCCATGATCAGATTCCCTTCTGATCATCAACCTTTTCATTCTTTCTTATCAACGGCATAACTCTTCTTCCCTTCAATTCTTTGACCACACAACTTCTTCCAATCGATATCCCATCATAATCATTGGTTATCGATCGTGTCTAACCAGTCTCTTCATTCAATATCTTGTGTTAGACTCTCGTTCCCTTTCCTTTGACTCATTCGTCCTTTCACTGTCCTTCCCTTTCCTTTCTTCCTTCTCATTCAACGTCTTCTTCTTCTTCTCTTCCATGTTCCAATGGACCAATCGAGGTTCTTCTCATTCCCTTTGGTCCTTTCTTGTACTGGTTTGTCCTGATTGTTCCCTTGAATGGTCTTCGTTTGTATAACAGAAACGAGTCAAATCCAGTCTCCACTTCATCAGATATCCCCTTTCCATCTGATATAGTCACTTACTTCATTCCATTCTTCATTCAGTGTCCATGTTGGGGGCGTCCTCTTCTTCCAGAGAGGACTGTGGGGCCACTCTCTTCCCATCCCCCCACTCACTACCACGGTATGTCCTTCCTAATCTCTGATTACTCGTGTAGTCAGTGACGTCATCATCCCCTTCTCAGACTCCAAATCCTTGTAGATTGATAACTTTGTTGCAGAGGTCAACCCTCGGTGTCCCTTCACACTCTTGGAAGGAGTGTACTCACAATTGCAGTCAATGTAAGTATTTCCCTTCATTCATTCCTTCTATTCATTCAATTAAGAACAAATGTCGAGTCCGGGATGTTCTGAGGGTTGGATGCACAGAGTGCAGAATTGCACAGGAAAGACTCTTCGGAGTGGCTGAAAGGTGAGAATACAGGGATGAATGAGGATTGAAGTGTTTCATTGTTGAGAGTGCCAGCCGAAGGACTTGGATGTGATTCTCCTCGTAACGAGTATCTATTCCTTGATCCAGACCAGTACTTACACAAGTACATTGGAAAACAATCGAGGATCCCATGGGTGAGTCCGCCTTATTTTCTCTTCAATGTCCATTTTGTGGTTGATTCCCGTATGAATAAGACCTTTTGTGTCTCTTTCCCATATTCGATTCCTTCCTTTCATCGATTGCATTCCAATAGAGTGAATCGCTGTTCCTGTCGAGATAACAGCCACAATGTGAATCAACCGCTAAACGTCGTAACTCTCACAGGTGGCCAACAAGGCGGACAACACAAAGAGACTCGTCCTCTACTTGAGAGTCATCACCTATGTTGATGATATGAGGCTAATCACGTGAGAGCTTCTGATGGTTAAAGAAGATAAATAACGGAAGTTTTCAGATGTTCAATGACCCTTGAGAACTACTACATTCAATTGAGAGAGAATGTACTGGACCAATGGGTGGGAACGAATTCAGTCAGTGAGGAAAGATGTTGGGAATTGGCAGTTCTGGCATTGAGAGCAGATAAAGGAGATTGTCCTGGAGGGTACGGTAGTCTCAGTCATTCACTTCTTTCACTTGTCTCCTTGTAGATTCTTCCGTGTGGACCAGTACTTTCCCCTTTGGTTGATTGAATTGAGAGGACTGGACTACATCAAGTGAGGTTTTGCACGATTATACAGTGAGAGAAGCAATAGATTGCCGTGTAAAAGAAGTTGATCTTTGATTGATTTCTTCTTCAGAAAGGCCATGCTGGCTGCGAACGCAGAATTGAATGTGACAAAGAGAGACGCAATGACTGAATTCTGCCAGATTGCCACACGGTGAGGAGAGAGTCCTTCCTCTTAGTGACAGTCTCCTCTTCAGACCTCCTTATGCCCTCAACACTCATGTCTATGGAATGAGAAGACATAAGATGGACACAGTGGATAGAGCTCTATTCACAATTAGTCCTATGTAAGACACTTCATTCCATCATTGACATATCCTCTCTCTTTGTAGTGGAGTAGCAGTATCTGCAGTTGGAGAAGGAGGAGATTGTGTTGTATTGAAAAGTCTTGAATGGTCAAAGATTGCTCGTCTTTCATTCGATCGTCGATGTGTCACAATAGGAGGAATGGATGGAGGAAGAACGAGATTGTATGCACATACAGAGACAAAAGCAAAGTGAGCAAAGATTAAAGAATTATTCAATCTGAACAAATTAATTGAATCCTTTCTTATCCTTGTACAATGTATGTTTTCAGACACATCCTCTCGTTGTGTCGAACTGTTCACCAAACTCTCCTCGGATTCAGTTCCATTCATCTTCCAAAGATTGCTGAAGGAGAAGAGAAGAGTATTGATGATGCCATCTCAGCATCCACTTCTGGAGTCAGTCCTTCCTCTTTTTTCAGTTGTCATCAACGACGTCTTCAGGTTGTTTCTGATTTCGATCGACGTGAGATTCGAGAAGAAATCGAGGAAGAAACAGAAGAAGATGTGGATGAAGGACACGAAACAAGGACAGAATCATCGAGTATAAGAGAGAGTGAGAAGAGATCAATAACTAAGAGGTATGCACTATTCTCTTATCCATTTCATTGTATTCCATTCAGTTCATCTTCTATCGTAGAGTCTTGTACACAGACTTGTCCCTCTCTTATGATGCTCTCTTCCTCAATGCTTTCTCCTGATTCTCCAATATCTGAATCTGATGATCAAGTCTACTTCCATCCTGTTCCTTCTCCTTCTCCTCCTCAACATTCTCCTCCTCTTCCTCTTCCTACTCGATCTCCTCCTCCTACCTTCTCAGTTCCTCCTCCTCCTACTTATCCCCACGACTACATGATTCCTGGACCTTCGAATGGATCATCTATGTGGAGTCAGAATGAGAATGGAGATGTTGTCTTCATTCCTCATCATTATGAGACTGCAATTGCATCAACTTCTTCAACTTCTTCTGTTGGATCGAGAAGCAATTCGATTGTCAATGGAAATGGAGAGAAACTTCTTATGAGATCGACCATTCCATCTACAAGAAATCATTCAAGCATATCACTTCGTGATCTAGGTGAATAGACTTCATTCTATTCAATATCAACGAATTGTTTAGGAGCAGCAAGAGATCTATCCAGACTTTCAACCTCCAGTGCTTACAATCCCAGTAAGTTCTTTCTCCTAATCTTCTCAATATCTTCTCTATTGTAGATTTCCCTTTGATTCCTTCATCCCATGCCCTTCCTCCTCGGCTTTCTTCCCATTCCGAATCAAGGATCGATTCTCTGGATGCTCCAATGTCTTCTGTGTTCCTTCCACCTTATCCAGGAATCAACTACGTTAGTCAATCAAACTTTTTGCCTTGAATATAGTAGAATATAGTGAATATCATCCTCATTCAGTCGAACAGTGAAGACAGACAATAGAAAGATCTTATATTGCTCATTGCAGACATCTCACGATGTCCCTTCATCTCCTCCATCTCAAAGAACAGCCACTGCCATTTCTCGAGTACAATCAATGCCTGCCCATCATCATTCTGCCATTCAATCAGTCAGTTCTCCTCTGTTCCTTCGCCTCGTTCCAGTTATTGATTGGTTTCGTTACCGTACTAGCCCAATTTTGCGTTTAAAATTTATGCCTTAGAAATATTTTTGAGATAAAATCTTTTTGTTTTGTATCTAACCAATGAACCACGTTGTCAGAATAGTCGACCTAGAATGTCATCCTATGGCTTCTTTAATTCCTTCCCTTTTCAGTCCCTCAATGACTCCATGTGTCTCCCACAGCGTCGGGAGCCTCCTCCGTACAACAAGGCTGCAGCTGCAGCCGCCGTTGCACGACAAGTGCAGCAGAGGAAAGAAGTGACAGTGGCAGAAGGAGGTCAGTTATCCTCTTCCTCATTCCATTCCTCAATCCTTCTCATTCAGGAAGGAATGGCCCTCCTGCGTATCCTCAACCTTCTCTTCTTTCTACTTCAGCCCCTTCTCGTTCTTCTCCTCCCCTTCCTCCATCTTCTATCTCACTGGAGAATCTTCCCAACAATGGCAATCCCAACCAGTTCAAACTCCTCAAGGTGACCCCTTTTCCATCCTTTTCCTTTCCTTATCATTCTCCTTCAGGCCTTATGTGCAGACTTCCAGCCAGTTCATCGTCCTATCCCCCGTCAATATGAGCCCCATTCACTCGTTCAAATTGTTCCCTTCTCTCAACTTCCACAACCAATGCCTAACTTCATTGAGAGAGTGTAAGTCCATTGACTCTTCTATCTATTCATTCTCTTCATTTCAGTCAAGATATGCCATATGAGACTCCATGGCCTTCTGAGATCGTTGGTCTTCCAGATCCTCCTCCTTATCCTGGAGGAATTCCTCATCTAATCACTTGATCATCTTGTACATTCACTTGTATCTCTTTTGTATACGTGTAGCCCCCTGAGGGCCTTTCTCATTCTCTTCTTATCTACCTCAACTTCTTTTGTATTACTCCCACTATTGCCAGACATGGCGGGGGAATCTGTGTATACGGGATTGTCCCTTGTGCCACATTCTTCCATTTCTTCATTGTCCCACTGCCTTCGATTGAATGAGCTTAGACTGAACGATCCCCTTCTGAGTCCCTTCTCCCCCGTTCAGTTCAAAGAGAGCGACGACCCGTGAATGTGTCAGTACAATGAATAGTTTGTAGTGTCTCGTGAGAATAAAAAGACTGGTCATAACGAAGACCAAATTGGTCACAACGAATTGAGTCTATGTACAGAATGTGACACAGATGCACGTTGATTGCATATTCATTCAAGATACGAGAATTCCTATTTATTCTCCTTCGCAAATTCTCTCTCAATTGATCACTTCCTCGAGGAAAGTAATCTTAGCGTGACAAAACTGGCAATCATATCGCTTCACTTCGCCGTAATTGCCTTTTCGAATACGTGCTTCGATATCATAAGTTCTGAATACTTCGTATAGAATCTAAAGATTGACAAGAATGAAAGTTCTCATATTGGATGAAGAAACACTCAGTGAGGCAATTGAGGTTTATTATTCAACTCTTATGATTTGAATAATTTAATTGTAGATTATTAGCTATCATGTCTCGTACAACAACATTCTCCAATATGTCCTCGCATTCTTTTTCATCTTCATTTCAATTGGACTCATACACGTCGTATACATGTAAATCATGCTTCATGTCGAACTTCTAGAATGAGTCTTCAGATACACTCCAGAAGAATTGAAAGCAAGAAAGATATCTATTCTATGCCAATTGGGAAGTGCTCTCGTTCATTCAATAGTGTTCACTCTTGCACAGCCAATCAATGTATTGTCTCATCAGGTTGAACACTCCAGTCACCATCCACTCAGTCCTTCATTCCAGGTTCTCAAATTCACGGGTCCGTTGGACCCATTGCCGGTGCGACAATGTATATTATTTGGTGAGACGATTTGAGCAATCGAAGACTGATATTTATCCTTCGCATAGGGCCACCAACATGTCATATCTGTCTATGACTGCAATAACAGCAACATTCTCTCACTATCTTGATATGACTGATGGGATAAGGTTGACATCCAAGTAGTACAATGAGTGAATGGAATGGTTGAGACAAGTGAATTGTCTCTTCGAATGCATTCGTCATCAGTCTTATCCTATCCGATTCCTTTTCGTTTCCTTCGTTCACTTCATTATCGAGTCAATCACTGCAATTGCTCTCTATTTCTCCATTGACTACGATATCAGGAGAGAATTAAACACTGAAATCGTAGATCAGAAAGTGAAAAGACTCATTTTAGTCCATTCCACCACCTGGATCTGTGTCGGAGAAATTAAGAAAAGATTATGCAATGATATTGTTTCAAAGCTCAAACAATGCTCTCGAGGTTACGATCAGTCCTAAACGCAAAATAACGAACACGTTTCAGGGATGGGGATACGTTTTCAAAATTTACCTCATTTTCTACATTCTCTCAATGGTGTACTTCTACATGACAGTCATGAGGCAAATGGAACTAGTATGTATAAAAATGGAAATACTTAGTGTGAACCTGATGATGCACAGTATCATCCCCCATACAAGAGCTGGCAAAACGAGAAGTGTCGAGAATTATTTGCCTTTTGTGAAACTTTCAATGTCAATCAGGGATTTATCGTGCGAAATGGGATATCTCCGTTTTTGAATTACTGTAACAGGGGATATGAACAGGGCGGATTCTTACATTGACCCTTGCTTGGGGAATGATACTATGGAAGAATGCAAATGAATTTGTTCAGTTGCGACCATCTCTTTCTCCAAAGACATTCACAATCATGTCCAGAATGTCTTTTCTCATTTTCTACTCGATGTTCATCCCTCTCGTCTTCTTCTTCTTTCCCACATGTGATTGACTTCAAAAGGGGATTCCATAAAATTGTCTCCATTTCAGCCATCTTTATCTTCTGTGCTTTTGTAATGAAAGGACTTGTTGCGGCTGAAATTGTTCTCGAGACTCTAACCACAATAATTGTGGGTGAGTATCTTGAGTCCTGATCAGGACTGGGAATTTCTGCTTCTGAATTTTCTGTTTTTTCTGTTTTTTGGTCATTTTTCCAGCAGAAAATTTTTGAAAGAAAACAGAAAATTTAAGCTCTAGATATTTTGAACTTAAAATCGCGTCTTACACTAGATATTCTTGCAGCAAAATAATGTGAGCACTATAAATTATGAAATTAGCCGAATATTTTTAAACATTTTCATTTCGTTTGTTCGAAAATGTTTCAAATGGTGTATTTTTGACTGAAAACAGCGCACAAATGCAGAAAAAAATCTCGGGTACTTTTATCAACTAAAATTTTCCTGAAAAATATTTTCTGTTTTGTGTTTCAGAAAATAAAATATTTTCTGTCCCAGCCCTGGTCCTGATCATCATAGATAAATCTCTCTTTAGTCCTCTATTCTCTCACTCCCTTCGCCATCTACGCAGTGATACTATCTTCCTTCAAACAATACAGAACTGCCTTCCTCAATCTCCTCAAGAGTCCAGTCAGGATCTTCACTGGAAAGATTCCTTCCAATCAATCTGTCATACCGAAAGGATCACATTCTGCACCCAACAGTCTGGAGGGAATTACAGTTCACAAATAGCATTTCATGTCTGTATATAAAGTGGAGTGTGATAAATTGAATTGTCTAAATCTGAGGTTTGTGCTGTGTTGTGCCTGTATGGTGGAATGGGTACAATGAGGGGGTCACTGGTCATGTCTTTCCTCTACCTTGTAGTCGTTGATTGCTTATTCATCGTCGTTCACGTGTGTTGGATACCCCGTGTCTCTCGTTCTCTTCGCTCTCCATGTGGATATCACTCCAGTATCTCAATATCATTTCCGTTGCATTCCTTGCCTCGAAACTGTTCACGATTCTATAACTACCTATTACGTGCATATCTGTATGTCGTTTGATGCAGTTGACGAGAGATTTTCGAATGAATTCCTGTTATCTCACTATCAACCAACCTTTCAGGACAGAATGAAGGGTCTGCTAGTGAACGATGATTCGTTGAGGAACTCCATACAGGTATCGAGAAGCCAACTCTTTTTGCTTACAACTGATCATCTATCGTTTAGATGGTATCGTTTCATCTCCAATACAACAATATCGTGCAGTATGTCCTTGGAATCTTGTCCGTTCTCATCGGATTTGTTCTGTACCATATCGTTGACAAGTAAGAACTTAAATGTTTTAAAAACTTTAAAACGTCAAAACATCAATTGATGACAGATGTCATTCAGATACACTCCGGATGAACTTCGTGCCCGAAAGTCTTCCATCAAATTTCAAATGTTCAGTTGTTGTTTCCATTCACTCGTCTTTTCCCTCTCACAATTCATTCCCCTTCTATCAAATGAGGTATGACTCATTCCCATTGTACAATCACCTGTTCATTCAGTTCATTATATTCACCGGTCCCTTACGATTTGTGGGACCAATTGCGAGTGCCACACTGTATATTATATGGTTAGTGGGGAATAGAGAATGGAATTAAATATGAAGATCATGAACAGGGCAGTGAATATGGCCTTCCTTTCCACTTCTGCTGTCACTGCAACGTTCTCCCACTATTTGGATATGACAAATGGAATCAGGTATTCTACCAGTCATTGTGCATAGAATGAATGATTGATTGACAGACAAGTGAATAGACTCTTCGAATGGTATCGTCATCAGTCATTCACAGTACAAGTCATCGCAGTTACCGTGGTTCATGTTATAATCGAGGCATTGACTGCTGTCGCACTCTTCTTCTCTGTTGACTATGATGTGAGTGGAAGGAAAATGAAAGAGAGGACTGCTTTCTTCAGTCTCTTCCACCTCCAGGATCCTACGCGGAAAAGATGAGAAATGAATACGCGATGATCAAATTGGAAAGCAGATACATGGCACTTGAGGTGAGTGAAAAATGGAAAAAAAAGTTCATTCAGAATCTTTTTTCAGATCCTTGGTTCAGTTTTCATCGTGTTTCTCATTTGGTACATTACATGCATCGTCTACTTCTTTCTCACTGTAGTCAAACAAATGGAACAGGTACACTTCACAGTGAATGATCTTAGTCGAATTGTCAATTCCCTCAGATCAGACCTTCCCTGTCACAGAAGACATACAAAGTGATGAAACGAATGTCTTGTCTATTCTTTTATTCTCTCTACATTCCACTCATTTTCTTCTTTCTCCCTACAGGTTCTCGATAGACTTTCAACCCAATAATCGTTCATTTCCTCAGGCATTTTCATCTTCTGCGCTTTCTTCATGCGTGGATTGTCCGACCAAGTAACAGTGATCATTCTAACAACAATTGTCGATGGTTGGTTGTCCTTCCCTCTCAATTCATCCATGATTCCATTTCAGTCTTATATTCTCTGTATCCATTCGCCGGTTACATTGTCATTCTCTCAAGTTTCAAACAATACAGAATGGCATTCTTCCATCTTCTCAAGAAACCACACAATTTGTTCACTAAACAGAGATTCTCCAGGATGTCCATAGCTCCAAGTGACTCCCTTCCCAATAGTCATGAGGGTCAGACTGTCACAAAGTCTGCTGCACAAACAGTCAACAATCCTGAAGCTCTCATTGTACAAAACCTGTAAATACGTATTATGTACGCATGTCTACGTCATTCAACTGTGCCTATATATTTATCAGAATATTATGTTGTGAATATTTGTGTGTGGGAGTGGGTAGAAATGTAGTTTGTTGACTGTTCAATGGAGACACTGTTGGTCCAAATCAGTGTATATTCAAAAAATCGTATTGCTGTTATATTTTATTCCGAATAGCTTGGAAACCAAGTTACTGATTGGACCCATTCAGGGGCAAAGTTCGTTCCAAACTCCGTTTATCAGAGAAAAGCTGTCATGAGAGTGGTGCATTTTAGGTTAATTTGAGAATTGAAAACATGTGCTACCAATAAGATTATACTCATGCCTCATACCGGATATTAAATCGGTTTTATCGACAGCGTACAGTCTGGCTCATAAGTTTGGAAACGCTTCGTTTTTTGACCACAATTTTGTTAAAAATGGTCGAATCTCCATGAAATTTTTTTTTGGGAGTTCCCACGGATACTACGATGACACCTGTAAATGACATTGACCGGAAGTACATGGGGGCCGAGATACATGGGGGCCGAATCGACATTGGGGCCCAAAGTTTTGCCATTTTGTCCTCAAGTAAGATACATGTACCAAAAATTAATATAGATACTACCCACCCAGGGAACCTTAGAACCGCTTAGTATGGAATTTTAGGTCACTTCCCCTTTACAGGAAAAATCCACAAACATGACCACATTTTGCACTTTTTCGACCGCCCTGGACAGGGTAAAAAGAAAAATTACTGTCCAAGTAGCCGATAATTATGCTGGGGTAATCGGACAACTTCCCTGATAATTTCATGGGCCTAGCTCGTCATCTGACAAAAATTGCTTTTTTGAGGAAGCATTTTCCACATGCCTGGAACTTCTAGGACGATGAAACGTGAGTTACCCAAAGTAGTTAATTGCAAGCCCCAAGGGCCCAAATACACCCCTGAGAAACCGCATAACAAAATCTCCACTGGCGACTTCACAGCGAATTTTTAATTGAATTTCATTAGAGCCAAAATCCGCTTCTTTTCCACTAACTGCCATTAGAAACACCCGATTTTGGCTCGACTGAAATTCAATTAAAAATTCGCTGTGAAGTCGCCAGTGGAGATTTTGTTATGCGGTTTCTCAGGGGTGTATTTGTGCCCTTGGGGCTTGCAATTAACTACTTTGGGTAACTCACGTTTCACCGTCCTAGAAGTTCCAGGCATGTGGAAAATGGCTTCCTCAAAAAAGCAATTTTTGTCAGATGACCAGCTAGGCCCATGAAATTAATAGGGAAGTTGTCCGACTACCCACGCATAATTATCGGCTACTTAGACACTCATTTTTCCTTCGCCCCTGTCCAGGGCGGTCGAAAAAGTGCAAAAGGTGGTCATGTTTGCGGATTTCTCCTGTAAAGGGGAAGTGACATAAAATTCCAAACTAAGCGGTTCTAAGGTTCTCTGGGTGGGTAGTATCTATATTAATTTTTTGGTACATGTATCTTACCTGAGGACAAAATGGCAAAACTTTCGGCCCCAATGTCGGTTCGGCCCCATGTATCTCGGCCCCCATGTACTTCCGGTCCATGTCATTTACAGTTGTTATCGTAGTATCCGTGGGGAACTCCCAAAAAAATTTCATGGAAATTCGACCATTTTTTAAAAAGTTGTGGTCAAAAAACGAAGCGTTTCCAAACTTATGAGCCACACTGTAGTTCATCCTGAATACAATAGCATCATACTCTTTCCACTGGGAGTAATAGGTACTTTTCATTCTATATAAATGTATTGTATTGTTAAAATTTGTATACACCTATCTATGTGAGAAATACATTACAGCTGTGAATTTAAATATTGTCAAAACCTTTCAGATATACACCGAAAGAATTCAAATCCCGAAAGTTTTCGATCATGATTGATTTATAACTGCGACGGCTATAAATTTCTGAAATAAATGCGTAATATAACGCATGTTGATGTTTGATTCAATGCTATACGAGGAAAATAACGTCCGCATTCAAAACGTCAGAGATCACGAACCCACATGATTAGTAGATACATTATCGTATAATTGTCAATCACTCTGTCTACTGTATTGCAATTTATTTCATTTATTGTTCGTTCTAACCACATGTGACGAAGCTGCAATTTTTCTGTTTGAAGCATTTCATTGTCTTTTATTTGCAGATCGATGAGAGAACTTCTAATCGACGATGAGGCTCTAAATGCCACCATTCAGGTTTAAAAATATTATAAAAAATAAAATGTTGTTTGTAACAAAATCAGCTTCCAGGCTATGAGTTTTCACATTGAATACAACAACTTCATTCAATGCGCAGTTGGAGTTATTTCCCTTCCCCTTGGAATAGTCCTTCTACTGATTGTACACAAGTCTGTTCTAATCTAGAATATAATACATTTCCCTCTCATGACACTTCAGGAATACCCCCGAAAATATGAATACTCGAAAGACCTTCATTATTCTTCAAATATTCAGCTGTTGTCTTCATTCTTTGTTCTTTTTTCTTTGCCAATTCATTCCTATTTTATCGCTCGAGGTTCTTTTGAAGAATAAATGCCAATTTAACTATTAGTCCTTTTTAGGTGCTGATATTCACTGGTCCATTGCATTCGGCTGGACCTTCTGTCACCGCAACACTTTTCATTATCTGGTTATTCTTATTCATATGAATAAGGCATTATTACTCTCAGGACCACAAATATGATCTTCCTTTCGACTGTGGCGGTGACAAATACATTTTCTCATTATATGGACATGACGAAGGGAATCAGGTATTAGAAACGATAGCTAAGGAGATTCATAACTTCCAAGACATGTAATTCCAATCTTCGAATATCATCGACAACAATCGTTCACTGAAAGACTCATTCATATGATTCTTATTCATGTTTTATTCGAGGGAGGCTCTGCTGTAATACATTATCATTCAATCGATTACGATGTCATGCACTGTCTCCATATCCATGAAACGTGTCCGTTTAGTCAGTTGCTGTTTCGGGTTCATTTGCAGAGAAAATGAGAAGAGAATACAGCATGGTCAAAATGGAAAGCTATTACTCCACTATGAAAGTACCTATCTTTTTTCTACGACACGCAATGATGATTTAGTTGGCTGGTCCCTTAACCGCCCTCTATTTCTTTTGGTATATCAGTTGTATCGTTTACTTCTTCAACACAATTGTTCGGCAGATGGAATCAGTTAGTTATTTATACATTGCTATTTATGCTTCCCCTTCAGATGAGAGATTTGCTATCAGAAAAGACTTTCATTGCAATGACTCGTATGTCTTCACTCTTCTATTACTCAATGTTTATTCCTATTCTCAATTTTTTCTTGCCATCAGGTAATTCGTTCATTTTTATTCAAAGAAAATTTCTTTGAAGCAATGTTCGCGCTGTACACGATATTCATACAAACAAGTCCGGGAGATGAGATTACACTTATTCTGACTGTTTTTGTAGAAGGTTTGTGCATCTTGACCACCTCGAAACGCCTTATACTCTCAGCCCTCTTCACTCTTTATCCATTTGCTGCTTATGCAGTCCTTCTTGCCAGTTTCAAACAGTACAGAGTGGCATTCCTCAATTGTATAAGGAATCCATCAACTCTTCTATCGAAGCAAAGAAGTTCCAAGATGTCTATTCTTCCCAGTGTTTCTCAAAAGCAAAGTGGAGTTGGAATGGCCACGTTCAAATCATCTGTTGCGCACCAGCATGAAATGTAGACTATAATCAATGGTATTACTCATATTCCGATTACTGCTTATAACTACAAATAGTACGAAATATATTGCTGAATAAGATAAATGACTCACATTGTTCGATTTCAAATAATTAAATAGTCTCGTGAACAGTTATGAGATTTCTTTGTTCTATTATATGAACCACGACTGACATTCGTAGAAAAATGTAATTACATTGCAATCGGCCAGGATGTTTCCGTAAATAATAATTTGTCAAATGCCCAACAAGATACCTGAGAGTGAATTTTCAGTGTTCGCGGAACATGGACTAGGTATACAAAAATCGTTCGACGTCGTTCTAGCCCACTGTTTTTTTAAAAAAATACAACTGATCGAAGCAAAATTTCCTAAGATCTCTTGTACAAAAATTACAAATTGAGCAAAGGATTGGATTTGTGAAATTGAAATATTCATATCAGTGCACTATGAGAATGTTGTTCAGAGGTTGATTGGATATTATGCCCATGTGACAGACATGTACCCTTTCCTTCTTCTCGAGAATGCCAATCAAGTAGTCATTTGAAGTGAGAGGTATTCAGTCTCCTTCCTTCTCATAGAACAAAATGTACCTCAACGATGAATCTCTCAACATCACAATGCAGGTATCGATTCTTCCTTTGATCAGCCCTTATGAGTATTCAGATAATCTCATATCATGTCAGTTATAATATCATCGTTCAATACATAGTGGATATTCTATCCATAATCGCAAGTGTTATTCTCTTCCGAATCGTAGACACGTACACTTTCATTCCGATATTCAGTGTATTTCAATTATTGCAGACACACATCAAATGAATTGAGAGATCGTAAGACCTATCTTCTTATTCAATTGAGTGGATGTTGTCTTCATTCTCTCATCTATCTTCTATCACAACCAATTCCTGTTCTACTCCATCAAGTAAATCCTATTCCTTGTCTCACTCTCTAATTTCATCAGGTTGTTATATTCTCAGGACCACTCTGTACCGTTGGTTCTGCTACAGGAGCAGCTACCTTTATTATTTGGTTCGTTTCTCTTTCTTCGAGACGTAACTTCATATTCTTTTAGGGCAACTAACATGGGTTTCCTGGCAAACACAGCTCTGGTATCGACCTTTTCACACTACTTGGACATTACAAATGGGATTAAGTGAATAATAGGTAGATTTTAATTAGCTACAATTCACTTCTTTCAGGCAAATCAATA
The DNA here is from genome assembly GCA_014805445.1 of Diplogasteroides magnus. Taxonomy (NCBI): domain Eukaryota; kingdom Metazoa; phylum Nematoda; class Chromadorea; order Rhabditida; family Diplogasteroididae; genus Diplogasteroides; species Diplogasteroides magnus. The sequence continues at coordinate 2,335 of JACMIF010000070.1, read as the reverse complement.
AGATATTTGAGTGGTTTCGTCAGCAATCTTCTCTTGTCAAGTTTATCGTATACGCAACCCTTAACGTCATGATTGGTGGCATAATCGCTGTTTCGCTATATTTTTCCATTGACTACGCAGTAATACACATGTGTATTTGAAAAAATTATGTATGGAACTCTTTCAGTTCGTTCCACCACAAGGTTCTGTTGCTGAGACACTACGAAACGAACACTCAATGATTGTTTTACATAATAGTAAAAATTCACTGGATGTAAGTCAAAATCCTATTTCAGCCTACTGCAAGTTTACAGATTATTGGTTATACATTTACGATTTACTTCATTTGGTATATGATTTGCATCATTTACTTCTATAATGTTGTTATTCGTCAAATGGAACAGGTACCCGAGTCATCGACTGTTTTTTCACGAATAAGAACGTCACAGATTCAAACATCCTTGTCCCCGAAAACATATGAAATGATGTGTTGGATGTCTCGTCTTATGTTCTTTGCTCTCTTTGTTCCAGTTCTTTTCTTCTTCTTTCCCTCAGGTGTTCCTTCCACATGATTCCAGTGAATGTTGTTGGTTGAAGGAATATTCATATTCTGTTCATTTATTGCACGGGGAATGATACAAGATGAACTCGCACTCGTTATTCTCACTACAATAATCACAGGTCAGTGAATATATTTTTGAATGGAACAAATTCCTTTTCAGTGCTCTATACAGTCTATCCATTTGTGTACTATATAATCATAATTGTGTGTTTCAAGCAGTATAAGACTGCTTTCCTAAACTTTCTCAAGAGTCCCCTTCTATGCTTCTCACGGCAAAGATGGACCAATTTGTCCATCGGTCCATCTGCATATAATAAAAACAGCGCCGATACGCATAAAAGCTAAATTTTTGTTCTGGATTCATGTGGCTCTCAATTAATGAGCGCATAATCATTGCCGTATTTTTGTTTTGTTCGATTAAATTGTTGTATCATAAATGTTCTGAAAGTCGTATGGCCTTTGTAGCCAAGTGCGTCGTCAAGTATGTGCACAACATATATAATTTGTCCGCAACGAGTAGTCTTGGCAGACTGGATCGCACTCCATTCCGTCTCTCTGATCTCTCATTCACTGTGTCGTCTCTGGAGAATAGACACGACTGAATCAATGGGAGTGGAATGCACGTTGGGATTCACTCTGCCAACACTAGCGATGATGTAAGTACAAATGGCGGACTTCAGTTTTTGACCTACAGGCCAAGCAGTCAATCCGTATTTGGATCCTGATCGGTCCTTTTCGGCATTGTTTACATTTTAATTGCTATCATTTTCTGAATAATTTGAAACACTTTCATATTAAATTCACACTGAAGAAAAAAAGAAAACGAATTGTAACCCAATTGATTTGATCGTTGACCTGTGTTACCTGGTTTAGTGTTTGTTATCCTATATCCATTCATTTGCTTCCTACCTCATCCATTTAGTACGTATCAATAATGTTATCAATAAAACGCTGTGCAAATTTTATGTGGAGGCACAAAATGGAGTCAGCCTTCTGCATTTCTTGTATAGGCAGCAATTACGTTTGTTGAAAGCGATAATTTACTCTTCAGTGCAGTTGTAACGAATATTCATACGCGAGTGGTCTTCGTCAGCAATGGAAGAATACAACGATTCCCTCATAAACGAAACATTTCACACTATGTCCATTGTTCTCACTAATTGGAATGCAGTTCAACTTGTCATTGGACCCATTTCAATAGTCATTTGCATTCTCCTCATGTACGTTGTTGGCAGGTAAGTATTCTTGAAATGTTCTATATTTCTAGTAATCTCAGGTACACTCCCGAAGAAATGTTAGAAAGAAGATCGGTCATTTATCTGCAACTTGGTGGTTCTCTTGTACATTCTGTTCTCTATACACTCGCTCAACCAATATCTCTAACTCCAAATAAAGTGAAAATTATGCTTATCAAAAACGTCAAGGCATGTGCTTCAGATTATGATCTTTACGGGAGTAGCGCGGCATTTCGGAGCGGACATTTGCACGGTTATCTACATTATCTGGTTAGAAACACAGTGTGCAAGTATATGCCATGTGAAACTTAAATTGTAAAAAAAGTGCTTAAAAAAATTCCCTGATTTCTGACCACTTGGAAAATTGGCAAAACGTCTGTATGGTCATTTGGTGGAAAAACTTTCGACATGGTCACATAGCCGGACAAGTCTGTCGACTGGGTCACATAGCCGGACAAGTCTGTCGAGTGGGTCACGTAGCCGGACAAGTCTGTCCAGTGGGTTTTGGCAAAAAAAAATTGGCAAAATGTGCGAAATGGTCATTTGGTGGAAACTGGCC
>JACMIF010000069.1:43339-70833 GCA_014805445.1 Diplogasteroides magnus | reverse complement strand
CGGTTAGACAGTCGCCACTCGTGCTTTTGCATAGGATAATGAGTCTTACTGAAGTAGTCAAATGAAGCTTGTCTTTCAGTTCAGTTTACAGGAATAATACTTGTTTTTCGTGAAAAGGGCACTCAATAAAACCAAGCAATTTGCTGTTATTCCTCTCATAAGAAGCAGTTTTTGACTGTGAACAGTGTGATTGTCTAATTTCATAAGTATAAGAATTTCTTTCGGGTAGTATGCATTGCAGTTGCTCTACCTTACAGTATTTCTAGAATACCGTAGCCTTACTCATGAACACAACAGTATCCACTTCAGTGTTACTGTAAGTAAACTCACTTATTGTATTCGTTCTCCTCGGGATACTTCTCTGTTCCAAGGAAGAGCATATGCTCACAGAAGTGCGCCACTCCAGGGATTTCTCTCGGGTCGTAGAGGTGACCTGACAAAAGAATGCAATGCACAGTATTGATCGCCTTATCCCGATACCATACTCCTCAGTGACTACCGTACTCACCAACATTGACGTCCATCGAGGCCGCACTTCTGTCGGCCTCTGCATCCGACACGAGCAGACAACGTAGACCGTTCGAGAGTTCCAGACCACGGTACTGTAATGGAATGAATCGTTTACTGACTGACAAAGATAACCGTATTTGTGTGATCATTTGATCTTTGTAGTTTATAGTCTGCACACCTGTCTGTTGTCCACAGAACTTTTGACGATGTCTGTGACGCGCTTCACAATGGGAGACATCGTGGGTCGAGAGAGGGAAAAGTGACGGGAGCTGAACCAATCACGTCATCAATCGATATTCAATCAATACACCACAATCGCGCAATGAGCACCAGACTCAATATTGGAGTAATTCTCAATTTGCCAATCAAATAGGAATAGATAAGGAAACTGCGCATTGGGCTCGCATTTAGCCAATATACGGTGTTGAAACTATGACAATGTTTGTCGGAAAACATCACAAAACGCCAAAAATGACTATGATTGGTCCTTATGCGGAATTCGACCTCATTCTCTCCCATGTCTATGTAATAAAAAGATGTTTGTGTTCGGGTGGAGAACGAGGTCGATTCTTCCCCCCCCCGCATTGCATGAACAGATTGAACCGTTTGCCCGCCAGTAATGCCCCTACAAAACCGGCACGGTAGTCATGAGTTGAAGGTGACACTTCTCATCACACAAGTACAATTACAACAAACTACACACTACACGTTGAAAAGTGATAGTTTTGTGTCTTGCAAGGCGTGGAATTCCCGAAATTGGAAGAAGCGAAACCAATATTGAAACGCTGCGAGTGTAGAAAACAAATATGACACATGCATAGAAGTAGAAAAGCATGATTTTCTCTCGTTTTGAAACATGAATGGAGTGAGTGAGCGAAATTGGAAGCGATTGATTGATTGGTATCAACATGATTCTGTTTATGAACATGAAAGAACGGACATCGAAGTAGATCAAAGGGGATAATGGGCCCTATCTAGAGAACGCATCTAACTGCTCCTATTAGCATCCGCTCTTTTCTTATCTAATTGTTCTCAATTAAATAATTACCAAGCGGTTTTAGGTTCTAGATCTTGGCTGAGCTAGTGCATGAAATGTTTCGTTAAAATTTATCAGCAAATTCTCGAAGAGTGCATTAATCGTTATCGCGAATTTTGGCTCGAATACCCTCTTGATAAACCGAAAGAGCATTAATTCCTCCCCTTTCTTGACATTACTCCAATACGAATCATAATCGCATGCGGATTAGAGGCGGAGTGATACTAGTAGTAACCTTTAAGCTGGCAACCTCACCTTAAGTTGAAAAGAGGACGAGAAGAAAGGATGACGAGCGACCGAGAGATACTTCTCGTCTGGAAAATAGCCACACTTAACACGAGTGCGAAAGGTTGTGATTTGTAAACACTGGCGAGAGGGCAGTAAATGACGTTAAATGTTGACGGTTGCCAATTTGCACTTGTGAATCACAACTGGAATTCAAATGCTACTACCTGGTGCAATAAGAAAGACGTCAGGATCATAGAAGGGGCTTGCTCAGCTGGATTCCCGAAAGCAAATCCGAGATCACTGAGACTGCTGAAAGTGGGGGCACGGTAATAATTGTTGCCCATTACACGACTCATGCAGACAAATGACGTCATACACAGGAACATGCGATATATTTACGTTGTCGTATTTGTATTTAGGCATTACTTCGTTGGCGAGAATGAAGGAATACGTTCAAGATTAGCTAAGTCCGTAAAAATCACTATAGCGCGTTCACGAAGCGTTGCTATTATTCTTGTGGTGGTCCCTGTTCATCTTATCGCAAACTTTGATGACTAAAGTTAGAAACAACAGCATTGTGACACACAAATACAATTAATAGGAACAATAACAAGAAATTAAATCATTTTAGATGATTCTTCAAAGTGCAAATTCTGTATGTCGAATTATTAGGCCGAATTTAAAAGCAATTTCGAAAATCCCGAAAATAACATTTATTCAGCAACGTAAGTAAGGAACGTGTATGCCGAGATCGTTTACTGAGCCACAAAATATACTTAACTTATATGGTTATCTTTAGAAAGCAAAAATTATTCAGAGTGACATTTGTGCGCCACCGTATTATCTCGCGCTGGAGCGCATGCTTTGTCATAATTCGCACGATTCAATAACCAAGATTCGATTGGAAAGCGCTTTCAAATTGAAGTCTTTATCGAAATGCAAATTTGAGTCGTCAAGGCATGAGCGAAATCATTGTTTCGCGGGCTCAAAAGTGCAAGTTTACAGGCAAAGTTGCACTGTCATTAATCGGTCAAGTAAGGTGTTTGCTGCTGAAAAGGAATCATTTTGAGTTAGTTCTCTCTATAGGCGAGAGTAGACCGTCTATAAGAAGGTTGGGTGGGGGGAATGATCCTTGTTGTTACTAGAGGGACTTGTGTTTGTTCTGCTTCTCCTTTTCCGATTTCTTCGGTGTCTTCTCCTTCTTGGCGTCCTTCTTCTGGAACGTTCCCACTATTCAAACGATGAAAACAAGAGTATAGTCACCTTGGAATCCTTGCCTTTGTCGTCATCCAAACTGAAATGAACAACCTATTAATGATGGCAAATCTAGATGGTTCGCCTATTCTGGATGATTCTGACCAATCAGAAGCAGAAAATTATCCCAGAAGGAGGTGGAATTGCAGCAGTTCAATAGTCTAAGAATGACCTATCTCACAGCGATTCACACTCCCCATAAGGCGTACATTAAGGAATTTACAAGTTCGCCGACGATTCCCAAAAATTCTGTTTGATATTCGGAATTGCGGTGGAGCGCGGACTGTTCGGTGGAGCGCAGAAGCGGGAGCAGTCCTTCCTGCTTCTTTGCTCTCCCTGGATTTCGTCCTCCACAGTCCCCATGGCGCAGTCGGTAGCGCGCTTGTCTTACACCCGTGAGGACGTGAGTTCGATTCCCCCGTTGGACCATGGTGTGCCTAGCGCGTTATACACCAATGTACCCCTTTAATCGCCGTGATCTAATAGGTAGTACCTATCTTATCGATCAAACGAACAGAGAAAACTGTTCGGGAGAATAGAATGAGCACCCTATTCCTTTACTACTCACAGACAATCACAGATTCCCTCAGCGTTGTCCTGGATTTCGGCCTCGCGCGCGTTCCTGAATCAGGAGTTTCGATTCAGGAACCAGATAGGATTACGGTAGATGAACTCACGCAGACTTGAGGACGTTCATCTTCAGCAAGCCTCCGAACTTCTTCTGCTTCGAGACTCCTCCGTGCTTCCTGAGGATAACACATTCAGAATCTGTCCCAGCACGGGACTACCGTACTTGCACACGCGGACGTCCGTCTCCTTGCGCTTGGCCCTGTATCAGGGGAAGTTCGAATTTGGGCACGAAAATTCAAACTGACGGTGACATGAGGAGATTCTTCTTCAGCAACGTGCTCATGGAGGCTGCATTGGCCTCGGCCTCATTTCGCTTCCTGAGAAGAGTCATTTCACTGTCATTCCTCACTCCTGAGTTGTTCCGAACATTCAGAACTGGAGGAGAGGCGAGTACCCGAAACAGAGTATGCTTGATGAATGACTCACTCTTCAGTCTCCCTCAACGATTTCTTCGATCGATCCTTCTCCTTGTTACTCTAGGGTTACGGTAGCATGTTTATTGATTTTCCAGCCATTCGAACCTTCTTCTCGTCCTTGTCCTCGCTCTGAACAGAAACAGTCATTGATTGAAATGACTTCATGGACCGCAACGCGCTGTTCACGCGTTGCGGTCAATGTCGGAGTCATTTCTAACCTTGTCCTTCTCCTTCTCCTTCTCCTTCTCCTTCTCCTTGCTGCTCTTCTCTTCACGTTTGCTCTGAGTTTCACAAATTAGACCAGAATCCATTCATTCATTTCTCGTGGGAAGTTGTCTCCCAGTTAGAAAGTGCCCATTTCACCGTTACATGTCCATGGTTCAGCTTGTATTTCACCCCAAAAACACACCTTCGCATTCGATTTCGGTGTGCCTTTGCCGTCGTCCAGTCTGAAGTTTTTAGTTTTAGAAATACTTTCGAAAATTACTCACAGACAGTCACACATTCCCTCTGCATTATCCTGGATCTCGGCCTCGCGCGCGTTCCTGAATCAGGGATTGCCAGGAACAAGTCAAGCAAGATTACGGTAGGACCACTCACGCAGATTTGAGCACATTCATCTTGAGTACCCCGCCGAACTTCTTCTGTTTAGTGACAGCTCCGTGCTTCCTGAAGGTGGTGTACTCAGCAAATGTCTCTAGATAAGCCCTCCGTACTTGCACACGCGGACATCCGTCTCCTTCCGTTGGGCCCTGAATCAGGATCTGTGAATTTGGGAGGGAAAATTCAAATATACGGTGACATGAAGAGGTTCTTCTTCAGAAGAGTGGCCACTGAGTTGTTTTCCTGTTCCTTGTGTAGTCGCTTCCTAGGTGCAACCTACCGTATGCCTCTCCTATACCATAATCCCAAAGTACAGTAATCTCTGTTCTACCGTAACCTTCTAATATGCACTACCGTAATCCAGCGTAATCCTCACTCATCGTCCGTCATGCCGGTCTCCTTCTTGCTCTTCTTTTCCTTATTCGATTTCTTCTCCTTTCCACTTTTCTTCTCCTTTCCACTCTTCTTTTCCTTTTCACTCTTCTTTTCCTTATCCATCTTCGGCTGCTGTCTCTCGGATCGCTTGCTCTGAATTGTAGTTTGTAGCTAGAGATCAAAGATCAAGCTACAAACCTTCTCCTCCTTCTTCGATTTCTCTTCTCGTTTACTCTTGCCGACCTTGTCCACGACTGCCAGGCCGTTGAACTGTAAGGAAAATACATTTTTATAGAATCAAGTTAGAAAAACTACCTTGAAAACCTTTTCCTTTTTCGACTTGGACTCTTTCTCTCCGTCTTTCTCCTAAACACGCATTTTTCAGTACAAACTATCAATCTGTGATATCGGATTGTCGCTGTTAAAAACTGATCTCACTGACTCAGAGAATTCATTCCAGAACAACTCATTTGCACTTCAATAAAAACCTTTTTCGACTTCTCGCCTATGCCCGACTTCTTAATCCGCGATTTATCCGATTTGACATTCTCATCTCTCTTGGACTTTGCTTCCTGAAAGGCCGCAACGCGTCTTCAAAGGCGTCGCGGTCGGGGATATTTACCTTATTAGATTTCGCTTCCTTCTTCGACTTTTCCTTCTTTTTCTCGTTTTCCGACTTCTTCTCTTCCTTGGACTTCTTCTCTTCCTTGGACTTCTTGTCTTCCTTGGACTTCTTGTCTTCCTTGGATTTCTTGTGTTCACTGAAAGATTCAGGAATTAGGGGGTTTCAGAAGCCAGAATGGCAATCATTTTCCTTATAACGTTAGTACAGTGAAATGAGCAATTTTGACAATATTTGGGGCACATGCGCCTTTGTTATGGAACAAATGTCCAAGGGTCTTTGACAGTATAGAAGATGACGACCTTTTCGACTTGTCCTTGTCCTCTTTCGATTTCTCCTTATCTTTCTTCGATCCCTCTTTCTTCTCCTCTTTCTTATCCTCGTTCTTCTCCTCTTTCTTATCCTCATCCTTCTTCTCTTCCTTTTCATCCTTCTTTTCATCTTCCTTCTTGTCCTCCTTCACTTCATCCTTTTTTGAGTTCTTCTTTTCCTTATCCGATATCTTCTTTTTTTTATCCGAAGTCTTTTTCTCCTTATCCGAAATCTTTTTCTCCTTGTCTGAAGTCTTTTTCTCCTTATCCGAAATCTTCTTTTCCTTGTCCGATCCTTTCTTCTCCTCTTCCTTCGTCTCCTCCTCCTTCTTCTCATCCTTCTTGTCCTCTTCAGATTTTTTCTTCTCTTTGTCGCTCTTCGATTTCGATTTCGATTTTGACTTTGATTTTGATTTTGACTTAGATTTGCTCTTCTTCTTTTTATCCTGAAAATATCCTTCACTTTTCTCTGTTCTCTCTTATGAGACTGTGCTCTCCAACCGTAAATCCTTCAATTTGACCTTCTAGATACTAGATATTGTTATGATGCAATCATTTACCGTCCCAGATCCATCCTTCTTCTCCTCTTTCTCTTCTTTCTTCTCTTCTTCCTTCTTTCCTTCCTCTTTCGCGTTCAGCTTCTCCTGAATGGTTTCGGATTTCCACTTTCCCTAATCGTAGAAGATTGGCCAATGCATTGGGACATTGCAATGGACATTTGTGGTATAGTATTGAAGGAAGCACGGCCAGTGATTAGATTCGGGAGTTTGTTGCATGGTGCAACTGTCCACAACATTCGCTCCGTTGATACCTGTTCCTTTTTGTACTGCTCCAGTTGGGATTTGGTGGGATACGTCGGTTGGTTGTCATCGGCACCCCTCAACCATTATACGTCCTTGTATTAATGTTAAATGATTACTTCGCTGCTCCGGCTGGTGGAGGTGGCTTCGGTGGCGGTTGCTTGCTGCTGAAATGACGTGCGGTCAGGAGATCGGCAAGGTTTCCCTGTGCTTTCATGTAAAGCTGCTAAATACCACTCATTTCTTTCTGACCGGCGATACCGACATTTTGATCGCGCTGTTGAAATTTCACCGTCATTCCAAAATGTTGTCTCTTACATCTCATTAATAATCGGTAAAAACTAAACAAGGGACAGGGAATATCCTTTTGATAATCGATTTTATGGATTATCAGAACAGCTCCGATGTCTCACTGCCACAATGAAGTCATTTTCATCCCATTCCTGTCAAAAGTGCGCGGACGACCGCTCAATGTACGAGTCGTCAGGTAAAATGGGTTCATGATCCCAATTGTGAGCGAGGATTGCGGTGTCGCCAATGAAATTCCAACCTCCTCAATCAATTTCGAGCGGTCGACTCTTCAATATTACAGCTGACTACTCTCGCTCAAGATTTTTTTATCTGATTTCTCCAGATTTTTTGCCCGATTGAACTGATTGACTACCCTATTCGTTCTTGATTGGCCACCGTACCCTGTCTACCGTAACATTTTCTGATTGACTACCGTACCCTGTCTGTTCCTGCTTCGCTCCCACTTCCTCCGTGTTGGGCAGCTTTGTTGATCGTGGCTTCTTGTTGCTGGCGCACTTGACGATTGCGGAAACGCACGAGGCGAGGATTACTGTAAGTATTATTTCAAATAATTTACCGTACCGCCGTTACAATATCGTTTGATAAATCACCCACCCAGGTACGCCAAAAGGGAAGCGAACTGTTGGCCAGTGAGGTCCATGATGAAGGTGAATGAGAGGAGAGGAATGGAAGGGACGACTACTCTATACGGGGACACAATGAATGAATGAGGGATGGAACTGTATCACTCTCGAAATCATGCAAACATGTACTTGTAGATACAAACTCTTTCATACTCTGAATATCACATATTTCTGTTCAGAATGGATAAGGTCCATCCTCCTATCAGAAGGATCTGAAGAGGAGAGTCTGCTGAATTTGACACAGTAGCTTGGAGGAATCGAGACTATTGAACAGCAAAATTAAGTTTTTATTCGCAACGATTCATAAAAATCAATAATTCAGCATAAAACAGAGTGCACAACAGTGTAAGGAATGATTCATAAACGAAGTTGAGCATGAATGGAGACATCGAATCTTAGTGTGTTAGACCCCGTTCCTCCTTCCAATTCGACTCTTCTACCACCAGAAACTCAGAATGTAGTAGAGATTGCCAAAGTTGACCGCCTGAATGAGTTATTTATGTTCGTTACATAAAAAATAAAATTAGTGTTTTTATATTTCTCTTTCCTGAACGGTACTGAATCGGTATTAGACTAAACTGCAAGAGATAACCGCTCAGGAGAAGAATATTGACAAAATGAATGGAAAGCTACCTGGAATATCATCATAAAGACGAAATTGGCAGCCACGTGGCGCTTGCTCAGCCACGAACGCCATCTGAACAACAGAAAATTCAGTTCAATTGAGCTCATCAAGTGGACAACGTAGTTCGAATGATAGAGGGCTGTATAGTATCTACTTATTGTTAGGATTTCAAACTCAATAGTAAAGTGCATTTGCCTGTTATCCAATTTCATTCATTTTTGTTCTCACAAATGGAGCACTCGACCGCTCAATAGAGATTGTAAAAGCACTTTACTATAAATTTTTAGAGAACCCCTGCTAATCATACAGTCCCTAGTAAGCTATGTGCTTATTATCACTAAAAGATGAGCACTTGCTTTGTAACAATTGTTTCCTTCGGTGCTTCGAGAACCTGTACACTAGCAGACTGTGGCATGGAACTGAAACAAGCATGTATCAAGCAAGTCTTACATAAACATTTTTTCAGTAATTTTTAAATCGGCTGACTATTATATTTCCCATATTCTCATGAAGTGTATCTATTGAAGCATTCTCGAGTAAGGTTGAGTAAACGTACATCTTTGACCGAATTGCTTTGAGTCTTGGATAGAGTACACGGGGATGGATAATGACAACGAGAACCGAAGCAGCCGTTAGACTCACTTCCACTGTCAGGAACGTGGCTGAAATAGGGCTTGGCGTTGGGTATCAACAACAAATCATATCTTTCCGAGCCAAAAGCAATCCTAAGTCTTCAACAAATGTGAAGACGTACATAAAATACGCTGAAATATTGAAAGCCGTACACAATACTGGGAGTGAATTTGTCTTTGGCAGTGAATCGGCGACAATTCCCAGCATAACAGTGAGAGTCATCAGAGAAGTGAGACCGACACTCAACTGAAACAAGTTCGTTCGGGACAATGTTTTACTTTTGTTCCATACCAAGGGCGAATATATTTCACAACTTCTATGTATTCAAGAAAAAATTACTCTGACAGTGGTAGTTCGTTATGTTCGGATGTAGTTATTCAACCATTTATTGTTTCGATACTGATTTGCCACAGGAAAAGTAGCGAAAGAAGCTCTTTCGAATATTTATAGACAAAAGTACTGAATAGAATTGGCGCCGTGAAAGGCTCATCTATGCTTTGAAACGTAGGTTACTCTTTTTGTTTGACCTTCCCATTAGATAAAATTCTTTCAAATATAGCTTGCCTCTCCAATGAAGTCATCTCCCGACAGTCTCTTTGCGAATACTCCAATGATGGAGAGAGTTGTGATTATGAATGTGGGAACAATGATGACCATCACGTAGAAGTTCGACTTGCGCTTCAGGGCAAAGTCGAAACAGGTCTGAAAGGGTGCACAAATGATGATTTCGTTGCCATTTCTGGTAGAATAGCTCATTCAGTAGAATACTTTTATTCAAATAAAATTAAGAGATAATATTAATTAGTTTTTTTTCCCCTGCAATCTCATTTTTATATTCTCTACTTAAAGCATTCGAGAATGTCAGAACAGGAGAATTAGTTTTGTCGTTATTTGAATCCCTTCTTCTATCCATTCAGTCTTCTCATATAACAGACACTCACCAGATCAAACTCGACATTAGCGTAGTCCTTGATATGTTTCCTCTTCACCCGTGCACCAATGATATCCCATTCTCCGTTTCCCTGAAACTGAACACAACCTGACCGTATCACAGACGACTCTTCCTATTACATCACGAATAAGCGCAACGAAGATGCAAAAGCTCTAGGACGTTAGTCATGCTAGCACTAAGAGCTTTAGTCAATGTAAAAAGAGAGAGAAGCTCAGAATGTTATGATCAAGCAAAATGACTAAACATAAAATTCTTTAGATTTTGGAAACAGAAGTGCGTCGCATTCGGGAATTCATTCTCCATCTTTTCAGAGCAGATGTGTATGAACTTGAGAGACGATATTTTTGGGCAGATAATTGAAGATCCGAATGTGACAGCATATAAAACAGTCCGAAATGCCCCAACTGACGGCTCTTTGATAGTTGATTCGATCTGCGATGTTCGCATCGATGATTGACTCGTTCTTATTGAAGAGAAGTTCTATCAGACAGAAGTCGCACTCTTGTTCATCAAAGGGAAAGTCGTGGGTCTGCATGGAAAGAATTGGAAAAATCTCCATCTCTTCACAATTTTCATTTTTACCTGCAGAGGGCACACACTATGCGATACGACGTTGTAGTACTGCAACACCTTCCCAGTGAAATCAATCTGAACATACTCGGTTTTACCATGATACATTATTTCTCTTTTAGGTACTACAACTCAATCCAAAATTGAATTCTGAAACACATCTCGAATTGGTATGAGGAAGAGCGGAAATACATATAGGAGATAGTCAAGGCGTGAGTTGGTCAACACAACGATCACATTCACCAAAACATTCTGCTTGTACTCGGGCGCGACGTCGAAAGACATCTCACTGAATGTTCAAATGAATTTGACTCTCACAAGGAAAGGATGCTGTACCTGTCACCCACACTCAGTTCAGGTACCCAGACATTGGCCCTGTTCATGTAGATGTGCTCGATACCTCCATATGTGGCTGGATCCCAAGCGAGACGATGGTCGGTCCAGATCTGAAATCTTCTTTGTTACTCTTCAACAATGCAACAGTCTTTGAGAGCAGAAGACTCTTTGTCTCTCAACAATTCACCTTTGAGCAAAGTGTCAGAAAGTTTGCTATACAAAAGAAAGAAATCTTTGAGGTAAAATCACAGTTTTTCTCTTTTGCAATCTAAATCGTTTCGTACGCGTTTGCACCTGAAGATTGATTGATAACCCTAGCAGCAACTGGTGCTTATCAAAGAACATTCGGGATCTTTTTGCCAATCTCCTCTGACATCCTCCATCAATCACTCACCATACGCAACTCTGCGATTATCTTCATCACTTGCTCCACTTGATCCTGAAACGAGAAAGAGGAATTCAGATTGAGATCATTCAGGAAAAACTAAGAAGCGCATTCGCTTCATCGCCGCTTTTTTCGCTGAAGCAGTGAAATGACATGACAGAAGGATAGGACTCTTGAAGGTAGGGACCGCCATACGCCCAGGTTCTGGGGCGAATGAAAACTACACGGTTGTAAAGAACCTCCGCGAGGTTCTTTTCATTTCGGTTCGATTGGGCGGTCTAAAGAACCTCCTAAAGAACCTCCTAAAGAACCTCCTAAAGAACCTTCCTTTCCCCATTCGTCCATTCATTGGATGAGCGCGCGGTTCAAAATGAAGTGATCGCCGGCCGCCCAGCTCGAAAGAACCTCGTAGAGTGAAATGCAAATTCACTAGGCGAGGTTCGCCCCTCGCACAATGTATTGCAAATTCATTCGGCGAGGGGCGAGGTTCTTTAGGAGGTTCGTTAGAACTAGTGAAGGTTCTTTAGACGGTTCATTCGGCGGTCCCTACTTGAAGGATATGGAAGTCTCAATTTTGGTAAATCCCAATCGGTTGATTTGAACTGATTAATTCATACCAGTTTCACGATCCTCAGCCAAGTGAGTGTGGCCGTTGTCCGCATGGGCGGAGGATGCTTCCTGCCCGTTCGATGCCCTGAGACCATTCACTTTGTTATTCCTTTAAATCTCTCAAAAGTAGGTTCATTACTCAAGAGAATCAATATTGATGTTCGTAATGGAATGTTTAGCTCACAATTTGTGTAGTACGGGGACAGTCCCTTGTGGTAGTTCTTCATCAGGTCGTTGTACAATCGCTGATTGATCTCGTGGAAGCTTTGAAGATGTTCTGAACAACTAAACAATGCTCTGGAATCATCCATGTTTCATTCTACTGGGTAGTCAATCGCGGCATGAATTTTCGTAGCAAAACTTTTTTTTTGACAACTACGGCGTAAATAAGCAAGGAGCAGTCTCTGTGAAAAATAGCAGCTGTTTCTAGTGTTTCTAAATCGGCAGTAAAATGCATTTATCATTCAACTAATCCTCTCGGAGCGGTTATCTCTACGAGCAAAAGACAACGGTTCCGCAGAGATTGGACGAATGAGAAGTGTACAGATTTAGAAACTCCAGAAACAAGAGCTTCGTCGAGTTGAGAAGTGGAATGATCTTACCTGCTGTTTCATAGTCCATTTCTACTGCAGTATTGTTCATGTCCTCCGCGCGGATCCACTCTTCCTGGGCGAATACCGCGGCCGCACACAATACGGCTGTGTACAACATCTGTACTAAACATTTTATTACAACATTTCAGGATAATCCAAAAGTAGGGACCATTCATGAAAAGAGCAAAGATATATGAGCAAATGTCCATTGTTTTCTGAATAAAGTAGAATTCAATTTAGGGAAAGAATGAAGCAAGAGCAAAGAAAAGCTTGGAATTTCTCTCCCTGGATGAAACTCATTCAGTGCTCGAGAACGCGCGAAAGGACGCAATTCCTTTCCTCTAAAATGTCCCCGGGCTACGGCAAACAACTAATGCGAGCTGAATCCTTGGAAAGGGCGGCTTTATGCAGTGACTATATCGGACTGCTCAAGTAATTGGGGAGATAGGATGAGTCATGGTTGAAATGAACGGAGACTGGTCGAGAACAGGTGACATTCCCCCCTGGAGAAGTGGATGTTTGAGTAGCAATTTCGTTGGTTGGGAAATAAATGGGAACGACCTTTTCCCCCGAAACTGTGGAGGTTCGCAAATGCTATCGAAAAGGTGGAAGGTTCCATCGGAATCTGATTGTTCCTCTTATTCGCCGAAATTAATTGCTAACGCAGCTAACAGCTATTTGTGAATCCGGTGGAAATAAATGAGAGGTGGAATGTGAGCATACAATGAACATTACATGTTCAAACAATTCATCACAAAATGGTTTTTCCCAATTGATACGCAGAAATCCTCGCTATATTCTGGTTGCAAATCTTGATGCGATATGTGCACAAAAGGCCAAGAGGAGGAAAATGAAATAATGGCTTCCCGCGTAAAGTAATCCCACAAAGAGTGTCCTTTTAAGAGTGAAACGGAACAATTTATGGTATTCCACCCATGACAGGAAGGGATTTGCTAGTCTTTCCAAATGTTTCTATGGGTGAAAGTGCAAGAAAACTAACAGATAAGATGAAAAATATGGAATACGAAACAAGGGAAAAGTCATGATGGGCAACACAATTGCATAAGTAGAGGCATTAACGACGAAAGAATAATAAGATGAATAATAATGAGGGGGAAGAACAGAAGAGGGAGAGGTCGAAATAAGGGAGGGAAAGCAGATGACATGGAAAGAAAGAGGTAGAAGAGGGAGAATGAACAACGTTATGATCTCGGAACAAGGATATGATGATTATTACCCACAAATATTTACTATTCATCTAGACATCAAATATCGCTCATCTCATCCGTTAAGCATACCGATCCTTGATTATCTCAGAAAACGACGATAATGGGCGGTAAATTCTAAGTAGAAGACGTGCAGAAACATTATTAATTTATCGTCCTTGAAGAATGCTTTGAGAAGGAATGTATTGAATGTTATCAAGTTGTTTGATAAACGGTCGAATAGCACACACACTCTCCATCAATACAACGTCCTCCTTTAAGCTTCTGAATTACGAGATTTATAATCCTTTATGAATAAAGTTGAGACAATAATAAACTTACGAGTCGGCTAGCCATGCACGCTGCATTACAGAATAGCCGAATGCAGAACGCACGAGCACTGAAATATGCATAGTACTAGTGGGTGAAATTCCGGAACTTGTCTCTGATCTTGCTAGGAATAAGAGAACTATCATAGATACTTGAGCAAAATTTTCGTATGAAAAGCATTATACGAAGATTGCATCACGGAATAATCAAACGTACACTAGTCCATTCCGGACAGGAATAGCTGTAGATTCATTATCTGCAGGGCCTGTAGTCGTTGTTTTGGAAGTAGTGATAATAATGGAAACATGACAACTGGCGATAGATCAACTATCGTTGGCATAGAAGTTCTCAACATTTTAAAAGCGCCCCTCAAAAATGCACACAAAAAAGCTAATTCTGTCAGATGAAGAGCTAGGCTCATGAAATTTTCAGGGAAGTTGCCCGACTACCCCTGCATAATAATCTGCTACTTAGACAGTCATTTTTCCTCTGCCCCTGTGCTGGGCGGCCGTAAAAGTGAAAAAATGGGTCAAATTTGCGGATTTTTCCTGCAATGGGGAAGCGACCTAAAATTCGAGTCTAAGTTGTTTTGAAGTCCTCCTGGGGTATACTACCTTCAATAAAAATTTCAGTTGATTTGGACCCCTAACCAAAAAATTGCAAAACTTTCGGCCCCCATGTGTTTTCTGCCCCCCATGTATTTCGGCCCCCATGGATGACCGGTCGACCTCATTTTCAAGTCTTATAGAAGTTTATCTCGAGAACACCCATAAAAAATCTCATGGAGATTCGATAACTTTGAGCAAAGTTATGGCAAAACAAAAAAGTGTGCAAATGCTTATTCACAGTAGTGTTATTCTAATTCCAACAATAAGAATGATAATGATTGTTTTTTAACATGGTAATTATATGCGAGAAAGCGCATTTCACAGTCGTCTAATCTCCCGGGCGCGCTTGACTCTCTCATGCGATACACAACCGCTCCGAGCGAATTAGACGGATGGGAATAAGATGAAAAACAACGTTCACTTCATTTTCCCATTTAGCGCGGCGTTAACTAGTACTCATTAGTTAATGAGTACTCATTAAGGATTACGAAAACTATATTGTATCATGGATAAATGTTTTTATCGCATTTAGTGCATGCCAAAAGCAATTAGCCAGACTGAAGTTTCGTTTTTCTTGTAAAATACTCTTCAAAAATATGTACATATCAATCCTTAGTGAGTACTAGAGTTGTTAAAACTAGGAACAAGGCCTCGTGTTTATTTGAGTACAGAAAGGGACTGAAACGATGTCCTCGTTTTGCAAAGTTGCACGAGCGATTCCTCGTTTTTCCTCGTTTTTATGAAGGGAACGGCCGAACGAGGAACGGCGCCGCGCGGAATGAAAGAGAGGTAGAAAACGAGGCCTCGATTTTGCAATGATCCCCATGCAAATTCCTCGATTCCTCGATTCCTCGTTCTCGTTCGAACTCTAGTGAGTACTCATTAACTAATGAGTACTCACGAAGTACTCATTAACTAATGAGTACTCACGACCGCGCGGAATGAGCGCTCATCAGTAAATGAGCACTCACTAACAATAAGAAATCACAGACGAGTACTCGTTCTTAGTGGTGACTCATTACTCGCACCCTAATGACCACCATTCACAAGAATTAAAAAGAGATTATGTAAACTTCATGTTTTCAATAATATTTTTTAACAAAAATAAATATTTCTGACAGCTCTAAAATTTATTTAATAGTACAGGTCCTAGCGGTTAGAAATTAAAAAAGAACGTGGAAAAATATTTATGTAGAAGGAAGCTATGATTTTTTGAGTTGTGACGTTTTGGGTGCAGAGCTGGTTTGTTCCAGCGAAACTTGGCGTTGTTGGCAAGCGTAGCTGTAAGACCTAGTTTTTCTTGCTCTACTCGATGCTGGGTGTTGACAGTGCTATATGACAATTTTATCTCGCGACCTTCATTTTCCACGGATTTCACTCCATGAACCCCGGGTCATTTGGACCATTCATTTTCTTTATTAATTTTGGCATCAATTTCTATTATTGTAGTGGTGATCGGGAACCGCAAGACATTTCGAGCATTATGACTCGACTTCAATTTTGACATCACAATTATTATGTATTCTATCTGAACTGTTATTACTAGTACGCATCTCACACCTGTATTCCACACTTGTCTCTCACCACATTGACTGAGGGTAAATTGATCAGTTGTTGTGTCACTTTTTCTCTCAAATATACTTTCTAGGTCAGCAGGGCGTGAGATCATGTTTTTCAAAGATTTTCTGAGTCTAATCCTCTCGGAGTTATTATCTACCGAAAATTGAGACAATACCTTCATCTGCGAATGCTTTATTTTACGGAATGAAATTTCCTTCCACAATAACAGCGCAAATGCTGCAATTCCATTCTTCCTCTCTGCTCTTACCATGAGCAAAATTGTGACTTTGGATGCAAGTCTTCGGCCGAGACATCCGAGGCGGAGGTAGTGGAACTGTTCTTGTGAAGCGGCTTGTACAGAAGACCTATTTTTCACACTCTATATCTTTTCCACACTTGAATTTCACCTTTCTATATCCATCTCCGTTCTAAATGTTTCATTCAATGTGCATCGCTCTCCCCTTCTTTGTTAGAGTCAGTTGCCGACGGTCAATGGGCATATAAAAGGGTAGGTGACATGCGAAGAGAGCAATAGTTTCAGTTCTTTATCTTTCTGTCGTTTTGAGATCAATTCTCCTGCGTCCTTCCTTGTACTTTCTCAATCTCTCTCACCGTTTTCGCCTTTTCTTTCGTGCACACATCGATTCTTTTCATCATTCCGTGGTTTTGAGATTAAATTGTCTAAATGCGTGTTAACACTTATCTATCTGAACTATGGAAACAGAATGATCGCGAGAGTGCATTCCGTCTCACCGTGCTCTACATAGTGTGGTCATATCGGATGCGCAGACACGACCGATGGCACGATATCGTCCGATGAAGGGCACAGAGAGACGGAATGGACTCTCGCGATCATTCTGCCTACTCTAATCTGTACTAATAAGAAATATTCAGTTCATATACAACTCACATATTCTACTGCTTACACCAGAGATAAGGACGATGAAGAATTATAAGAATATTTTTACTGCGGACTGACAGTCAAGCAAAAGCAGGAGGTCAGTATGTTTAAAGGAGCTGTGCCACGAACTTTTCGACTATAGACTGGAAGCGCAGTTCGATTTGGTTAGTCGATTGAAGACGATCTGCGAAGTTCTCGCATTTTAACGTTATTCTCTGTTTTTATACAGAGTCTTAAAGTCATTCGCTTGGTGACAGACGTGGGACTCTCTGTCTGTGTCTCTGCACCTCTTCAAATGCCTGAACTAATGATGTTAAGGGATTGTTTCCTCAATGAAGTCTACAATATCGAAGGCGGGTGCGAGAGAGCCAGCCTGTTGAGATTAATTAACCTTGTGAAAAATTCCCTTCGTCTACTAGTACGTGCGTAAATATGTCGTAAAAACTGCACATGTTACAGGGAACCGCCAACATAAATGCAGTACTCACGAAGGATGACAGCTCAACAACCAAATATCTTGAGTCGACAAGGGAGCAATTCAATGAGATCATAATAAGTGTTAAAGATTAATTCGATAGGAAGATGGTATGGTGTCTTGAATCCCGAACTAAATTCTATCCTGTAGAGGGAAACAGCCGTCGTTTGCGACAAGCTCGCTGTCGAGAGCGTCATATGCCCCTTCAATGCTGATGGAGACATCATTCCTGCCCAATTCCAGAATATCGCTGATCAGATACTTAGAAGAATGGAGGAGAAGGGATTCAGTTAGTATGTGATGTTTTGATCACGGGCATAACCATATTTGCAGCTTGACAAGACGTTGTCTCAAGTTCCCTACAAGGGCATCTAGACTATCACTATTCCTGCATCAAATAATCACATATACGCTTTCCGAATCATAATACCCACGATCCCCGTCCCAATAAAGTTATTGCAATGTCTTCGAGAACTTATTTTTTATTGGAATACAAGTTCCAAGCAAGCAGTGCATGCAGAGGTATGAGATGTCGAACAATTGGTCGCCACAAAGGCGAGGAAATAGTCCTAGTACTGGCTTATAAAATTAATGAACGAAAATACCGGATACGCCAACAAACAGAAAGAAATTAAAATTTTGTAAGAAGAAGTTCAATAAAGAGTCATTGCTTTGACAAAAAATTCTCTTCACAAACTTTATGTCATTTCAAACAATGAGACATGTTTTTGTTTGCGTGCCATTCTCAGCACATCTCTATAGGTGCCAAACAGGACAAATATAGAATAGATGAGTCATATCGAACAGGGAATACCCTTCCGGACAAAGGGCTGCTTTCAATAGAGAATAATTTGTCTTCCCTCTCTTGTCTGTCTTTATCTCTTCATTGAGAAGCGCAGTCAAAAAAGAGATGGACAACATGAAAGAGTCCTGATTGTGAAACACAAAAGTATTATGAGCAGCCGTCTCCCTTGTTATTGTTGACGATGAGGTTGCCCTTATCTGTAACAAGAGCATCTGTATCACATACTCTCTCACTCATATGATCCCCTCAAGTCGTCGAGAGACAACAGGGAATGGGGATTATCAGAGAACACAAGTGTACTCTGCACCCCCGATCAGAGATCCGAAGGGTTTCCCCGCGATGAGTATAAAGGGATCGTCTGAAGTGGATGGAAAAGGCAACAAATCGCATTCGTTTGCTTTCTACTATTGGGTTTCGCTCTATTTTCATTCTGATCGTTTCATCAGATTATGTTTAACTCTAGTTAATTTTGTTTATGTTCAGTATAACATCATCTGCAATGAAGTCAATCACACTTCTCTTCGCAATCGTCTTTTCATCACAAACCTACGGGTAAGCAGAGAGCGGTCTCGGGATTTCGAGTTAATTCAAAATATGCTTGTCAGATACCCAACTGATCGTCCACTCACACTTATAATTGAAACTACGATGATGAACAAGGATGCAAGGTCAGTTGTTCTTCTGTTAGAGGATAGCATATTTCATAACTATTCCAGTATTCCCATCGAACGAACCTTCACCATCGAAAAGGATGTATCTGTCTATCATAGATATGATACGTAAGTAAAGTCTGCATTTCAAAAGTGACATTGAAACATCAGTCTTCCTACCGAACAATCATTCACTATGGACCAAGAAGCAACCATCGAAAGAAGAGATGTTAGGTCAGTTTACACATGAATTTCTGATTAGTCACAACATTGCATCTTCAGATTTTCCACTGAAGGAGCTTTCACAAAGGAAAATGATGTTACCATGGAAAATAGAGATGACAGGTTCGATTGAGCATGTTTTACATGAGACCATATTTCATTGTCAGCTCTCCTACTGAACGGGCATTCACTAGGGATACGCTCAAAGATTTCACACTGATGAACAAGGACGAAACGTGAGATATTGTAAGAAATCAATCAATAACTATTGCATTGTATTGCAGCTTTCCAACAGCGCCTCCATCAGTGGTGAAGAGGGAGGTTACCATGAAGGACGACGAACCAACGTTAGTTATGCATAAAAAGTAAATTCATACTTACCTACAGAATTGCAACGGAATCACGAAGTGCAACAGACAAGGATTTCACGATGATCAACGACGTTCCCACGTGAGTATTACAACTGATTTGGATTGAATAACAAAGAATCACGAGCATTTTATAGCTTTCCGACTGATCTCGCGGCAGTAACAGAGAAGGACGTCACCGTGCTCAACAATGCTGAGTAAGCTGATTGGGGAAACGTTTTCAATGTTCGATGTTTTCAGAGGATGCGATCCATCAAAGTGTCTCCAATTCTGTCAGAAGAGTGGGGTAAGTCATTTTAATTAATAAAACTTCTTCAAATACAGATTGCAGTATATGACTGGCACCTGCATCGGCGACCAATGCACTTGTATGGGAAATATGTAAGGAAAATGGGGATCATGTGCATTAAACAGCTCGTTTTGTTCATATTGTAAACATGTAAGTATTGTTGATACGTGTTGTCTTGTTCCCTTTTATTCTTTGTATTCACTGTTATTTTGTGAATAAAGACACTCTTTACAAACAAAGGAGAAATTTTTTGGAGAAAACTACGCATTCAACTCAAATTATGCAGAAGTAATGAGAAATTGCTTATTTATCAATTGCGATGATATTTATTCGCTTAATCAATGTGGGGACCTAAATATGCGATCGCAATGAGAAGAACCACTGATCGCTCGCATTCAATGATCCTTCGCAATGCAAACGACCAATGGTTCGCATGGCGAAAGGACAATGTTTGTAAGCCTACACCTCATTTCACATCTGCGTCTTTCATTGCTCGTTGTCTCTCTTCTACTGAGGCGACCGCTTGGAAGATAATAGATGACATTGAATGAAAAGCATATTGTGATGGCTATCCGTCTCACTTTATTCCAAGCGGTCGCCTCAGTAGAAGAGAGACAACCGGGCAATGAAAGATGCTGATGTGAAATGAGGTGTTGGTGTAGAAACTTTTCTCCAGATGAATCTTGTGTATGAGTGAAGAGTTCAAATGGGTGTTCCACTCGGGTGAATGAAAGGGTGATCGCTATGAATGATGAACAGTGAATGCAATGAATTCACACTGAGTCAATGCTACTCAGTGGAGACACTACAGTGATGAGGCACAATGATAGACTCCTCAATGACTATATGTCATTGAGTGATGAAATGACAAGGGGGATTAGCTCTCAGATGACGAAGGGGTCGACTATCAAATGAGGAGGGGAAGTGAAGACCTGAAACAATACAAGGGACAAGACTGGGGACTATTTTCTCCCAGGATTCAAACCCACAATCCCTTGCTCATCAGCTCCTCTTTCGGTAGCAGTGGCCGGTGTGGTGAAGACGGGAGACGATTACGGCCGAAGAGATTTATCCGACGACCGGGCAGAGTAACGTTGAACCGAGCGAATGAGAAGGGGACGGGGGCCTTTTATGCTAACAACCAATACGAGGGACAACAGAGGGGAAGAGATTGGGGAAGAATGAATGGAATAGCTAATGAGGGTAAAAGGGTCAAGATACATGGTAATGTGGGGATGATTAGTTAGTTCATTAGTTTATTTGAGTGGCGTAGCCACAGTTGGTTTACAATCATGGTCCTTTCGCAATGCGAACCATTGGTCGTTTGCATTTCGAAGGATCATTCAATGCGAGCGAGCAGTGGTTCTTCTCAATGCATAGGTCCCCACTCTAGTTGAAATGGTACGCTTGAATTAAGATTTAGAGAATGACATCGGAAATTGAAATAGGATGAAAGACCGTGGCGCCATGGCCCTTAGCGCCACAAAGGTGAAATATACAAATGCGCCATCATTTCGCGTCTCATGCGTCCATTTCACAATCATGGCGCAAATGTCTTTATCCCGAGGAATCAATCCACGTCACAAGCAAGACTCAGACGAAAATTTTCACACTGTGAACTTCACAGTTTTTAGTTATACGAAGGATTTGTATTCCACGAAGGCAATGGGAAAGAAAATGCACCTTTATTAGTATCTGTTGGTGAAAAATATACAATATGTACAGTAATGGGTTAATCTTTTACATGATAATGTTGTTGGTATTGTCTTCATTTATTGTGAATTATGAGCACATGCATGAGTCGCCGAGGCACATCCCGAAAGAATACTGAATGAACTCTTTCTTCTAATTTGTGATTTTTTTATATTTTCTTAAAGCGATTATCGGCTCATGAGTAGTTCAAGGGGGAAGGTAACGATTAGGCAACGCATTATGGAATTTCTAACATCCCAAATCTCGTCGGAGCGGTCGTCTCTCATTTTGAAAGATAACCGCTCAGAAGAAATTGGATAGGCAAGAAATTCCATAATGCTTTCCGTAGTAAAAATAGACTAAACTCACTCCGCTTCTCTGACAGAAGAGAATACATTGAGAAACATCACAAGTCCTGTAATTATCTCAATTCCCATAATCAGACAAGAATAACAAACGCTTTGTTGGCCATTGACTTGGGAGTGTATGGATGTCTGGAGGGCAGAACGATGCCTGAGACTGGAGAGTGAAGAGTGAAGAAGAGGAGGATGATCAGAAGAACAATTGAAGATTTCATCTCTGCAGAAACAAAAATTCGTGGGAACAGTGGAACACAGTGCAGTATTTCATCTAGGCGAAGGGTTCCTCACAAAAGAAAACGGCTTCATATATGAGAATAATGATAAGATATGTGTAGAAGAACACACAACTGCTGGCACGATGTTTCCCGTGCCAAATAGCCTTTATATAGGCTTTTGCAGCAGTTGTCAACAATACCATGTGGTGTCCATACAGCCCGTTATCTGTACAAAATCTGTCCTGTTTACCAGATAAAACTATCTGAAAACACTCGAACCCTGAATGAGCCCTCTTATCATGGTGCAGACTTCAATAATCAGCTGTTTCTCAATAACAACATCAATTGAAGCGCAGACTTCAAATACCAAACTTCCATTGATCATTGTCAACAGGGATTGTTCAGGAGGAAAACAGCGTCAGATGAAGAATAATAAGCTGTGAGTCAGATGAATAAAAATACGACAATAGCAAGCAGTTTTAATGATTCATCACGAAGTTATCAATATCAACACGAATTGCAGATGAGTTTCATTACAACTATTCACTTTGTTCCTTCAATTCATTTTTAAACAAAAAAAGAAATAGATACATGTATTATTGCAGTTACATTCTCATTTGCTTTTTCAACAAGAGGATTCAAACTGAAACCGTAAAATTGGCAACAAATCATGTACTCAATGGTCGGTCAAAATTCAGCCCAAAAAGAATCCCTAGATCCTTCTCTGAACTCCATGTTGGTTGATCTTCAATGACGTCAACAGTGACGATCGAAGTGGGACGAATCTACAATTCTCCCCACTAGCCTCCATTAGGGTTTCTAAATCAGTAGTAAAGTGCATTTGTCTTTCGACAAATTCGCGGTTGTCTATCGAGAGTAGAGATAACCGCACTACGGAAATGAGACGGATGTGTGATGCAAATAGATAATATTGTGCAACTCCTCATTTTCAGATGAAGGACAAGAGCGTTGTGGACATTTTCTCAACAGTGGAGAAATGGACAGTGAAGACAACGATGGTGCTTCATGTCCATAGCTATTTTTTTGGATAATGAATTTTACACACTTGATCTACGTCTGAGCCAAATTTGGACCCGATTGGACCATTTTGAAAAAAATCGTTTGTGGCGACAATTCTCCTCGATCTTCACTGTCCATCTTCATGGACGTTTTGCCCATAACTCCTCATTGATGCTCCTCCTCAAGGTATCTGAAACTCTATGAGGTCAGTCTTGTTTATTATTCATTATCGTACTACTCTTTACTCATTCATTCTCAATGCGCCGTATCTTCCCCTCCTCCCATGCCATACAGTGAAGTCCTTGTGTCTCCCTCATTCCCTCAACTTTGTCATTCTTCATTGCTCCTTCTCCTGGTTTCATTCACTACTGTTTGAGGTCAACACGGTTCGATGATCATTGTCTTATAACACTTCAACGCTATACGTATCCATTCTCTGTATCTTGTGTCTTCCCCTCATTTCATTCCATGCATTGCAATATCGTCCTCTTTTTCAATTCGTTATTCTCGGAATCACTGTGTCCATGTATACACTATCATGTGAGTTCCATCCTTCACTTTCTTGTTCCATTTAAACTGTATGCGGCATACTGTATGCCAAATCCAACTCATCTTACCACTCAATTCATATCCATGGCGATATAGTAAGAACCCCTCCCCCTTGTCCGTATACGTTGCATTGTCCACCGTTTGTTAGATATGTTACTGGAATCTTTGTTTATCCAGTTTCGTAATATAATATGCGATAAAGCAGCGCGTGCTAACCATTTTGAAAAAAAACATGAACAATATAAAAAAGTAACAATGTAGTGCAGGTACAGTGAGTAGATTGGTTATGGTATGTGATTAACCCATGGACTATCAACGTATTCCTAACAATTCAATTTCCAAAGACTACCTCTACAATAAATAGTGTGACTAACAAGTGTAATACATGTGGTTCTAGTTGTGAGTAGACAATAGATATGTAGACGGTGTGTCTTTGATTCGTTTACTTGTGAATAGAACAAAGGGTGGGATTATATACGTTTACTATCAAAAGTCACACACAAAACACCACACAAAAAGCGAAAATACCGACAAGCGACGTATGAGTTCATCCCTTATATAGGCAGTTTAGAATGTACACCAGTACACCGCGTACACCGCGTACACCGAGTACACCGAATGGTGTACATCCGTACACCGAATTCACCGCGCGCACCATACCGTACACCGCGTACGCCAAAATTTCAGCGCAGTGAATATAATAGGTTTCACCATCATTTTAATTATTTTATTTGTGTTTCTATATTGTATTTCGTCCTCTTTTAGCTTTAAGTTCAAAGAGGATAGCTTTAACAATGGGTGATCGGACGACTGGAGTGTGTAATCAGATGAGGAATCATTTACAAGATGACCTTCCCGAAGATTGGTTAGATACAGGAGAGGATGGAGGACGTATTGATGATGTGTATCTATCACAAGTGAATTCTACAGGTTTCATGTGCTCTCTTCTTTTTCATCAGTCACATTTTTCTTGAAGTAGAGGGAAGCATGATATTGGATGGAGCAGATAATAGCTGGCCAGTGCCTGTTGCTGATGTGAACCTATCATACATTGATCCTACAGGTGTTCAGTGCTCTTTTCTTTTACATCTGTCACATTTTTTTGAAGTAGATGGAAGAATGATATTGAATGAAGAAGAAGATGGCTGGGCTGCGGCTGTTGATGAAGAATATGTGAATTTATCACACATAGATAATACAGGTTTGCTATGCTCTCATCTTTTTCATCTGTCACATTTTTTTGAAGTAGATGGAAGAATTTTTTTAATGAAGTAGCGACTGCAGAAGATAGCCTCAATACTTGGTAATTGTGCCTCGTTATTTCACTTAAAGTACACTCTTTGCAGGATTGACGAAAACTCTTCTGTACTTGATTCCGTTGTTGGTGGTTACGTCCACTTGCGAGATAGCCTCGATGATTCGGTCTTACTAATCAGTCCTCCTCGAAAGCAGAGTAGAGCCACAAGGTATCGCATTGTCTTAAAAGCATGACTGCGAGCAGCGTTCTGCGCATCAATAGTGATATTTCATAATTCAGAGAAGAGGGGGATCAACCCATTGATAGTAGCCCCGTGGCAGTGTCTCAGCACAATGGAGGAAATGGAGGAAGAAGAAACACAGAAACGTCCAATTAACGAACCGCCAGAGTTGTCCAGATGTCCAAAGTCCTGTAGTTCAAAGTAGTATTGTAGTCCAGTGCTGATCCGTCCAAGAGTCACCGAGGAAGCTGACGACTTCGCAGTGGAGAAGAATGAGCGAACATTCTCATCTCAATCAGATTCACGATTAGACAAGGTACCTCAGGTCTCATAAGTAGTTTAGGCATTGACAGGCGACTTCCGGAAGAGAGGAGGACAGAGAAAATGAGTGTTTTCATCTGAAGCTAATGTGTGACCAGAACTGAATGTGTGACAAACTTACCTCATCAGGCAGGGGATAGGGATGGGGATGTGGCTGACGGAAGCAAGACGGCAGCAGTCGTACAAGCCACTAATCGGAGAATGTAAATTCCCTAATAGTTGGATCATCCGACTGCTTGACCATTGCAGGAGTTGGGAGGGAGGAGAGAGGAAAAGAAATTATAACTGACTAATGAGGGATATTCACTGTCAGGAAGGTTTATATACCCGTTCCCGAGACAGTAGATCAGGGAGGGGGGGGATGAACTTCCCCCCAACAAGGAAGAGCATAGCATTGCCCAGTCCCTGACGGCTTTTTAATCACGTTGTACAGGTATCACCGGATAGGCCTCCCCGTCCGAAGGAAGAGCTACTTCCCCTGCCTTTTGATCTCACTTTGTACTGGCATTCCCCCCTATGCATTCTCCCTTCGATGTATTCCCTGTGTTGGAGGAGCTTACGAGGACTGTCTGCACTACAACACAGCTAAACTTACCAGTTGTTAGGTGCATCCAGCACCCACAGCCCCTAGAACTTCAGAACACAAACTATCAGAAATTTCCACCAGAAATTCATCATCTGTCAGAGGATGGTCTCCTCGACTTCACGTTCTCTTTACAACAACAATACTCAATCTTTTACCGATAATGAGTTATGCAATAAACACAAAATGAACAAGTGGTTAAGAATGTCCGAAATGTACAACACGACAAAATAGTGCGTTCTTTCATAGAAGACTGCATTTGTATTCACAATTCCGTCTGAACGGGCTCGACTTGTTCTCAGTTGCTCAATTGACAAGACGATTCTCCTTCGTGTGGTCCTCCACATACCTAAAGACAGTCTCTCAGTAAAAAATGATACGAGAAAGGACTTACTTGACGCATTGACTTCTCTTGATCATCTATCGTCATTAGCATCAACAAGTGCAATGGAGGAATCATGGGAAACCCATGCCAAACGGCATCCAGAAGGAGAAAACGTATTCTATCTACAAAAAAGACTTTATTGAATCGAGTCGTACCTTATGCTCTTCAAGAAGACTATCAATGTGCTGCCAGATTCCTCTCATCAACTCGTTCACACTACCATTTTCAACGCATGATAGCTACCTGAAATACCACGTTTGTTCTTATTCAGAAGCAATACCAACAACTTCTCGACCCACAAACTTCGAATATTCAAAAAAATCTACCTTGATCAAAGAGCCGAGCTATGAATCACCAACTGCCAAGAACGAAACTAGTTGAAGAGCATTTTGAGCTTTAGATGGTGTGGAATAATGCTCAAAGATGTTATCCACGTCTGAAATGTGCATGCGTTAACATCAAAAGAAAGAACATCAACAAAAAATCATGAGAAATGATGAGTACTGACAGCGGGACCTCGGTGTACAGAACTTGGTGTACGCGGTGTACAGTATTTTCCGCGCGGTGAATTCGGTGTACGCGGTGTACGGTGTACGCGGTGTACATTCTAAACTGCCCCTTATATATCCAATTCATTACAGTATGACAATTATCCGTACAGGATGAAATATGATAAAATGGCATTTACATGGGTACGATATTTCCGTATGTCATTCTCATGACAGGCTACCGTATATTCAATACACAACCTATCCTCAAACATCCCCGTCGCCCCCTAGGCTTGGTCCCTCAAGCCTCCTAATAGTTCTATATATATAAAACATCTCAACATTTTACTAATATAACTACCGTATCCTATACTATTATTTGCCTATTCAATAACATTTTTGTACAATATCCTCTTTGAATCTCCTTTTTCCATCAGTATCCATTGAATCCACTCTGGTGTCCTCGTGCTCCTCCTCTTCCTCTTCCATGGTTTCCTCTTCCTCTCCCTCTTGCATATTGTCCTCTTGTAGTCATGGATGATGGAGACACACACTCCTTTGCTAC
>JACMIF010000069.1:11923-43239 GCA_014805445.1 Diplogasteroides magnus | reverse complement strand
TCTCGTCGTCATACCCCCTTTCATTTCTTCCTTCTCGCGTACCTGATTCAGATTCTCATTGTCTGCCATCAGTAGGTTTCCATTATCTGTGAGGAATTCCTCCTCTCCTTCAGTAGATCGTATGAGTTCATCCCTTATATATCCAATTCATTACAGTATGACAATTATCCGTACAGGATGAAATATGATAAAATGGCATTTACATAGGTACGATATTTCTATTTCCTTATGTCATTCTCATGACAGGCTACCGTATATTCAATACACAACCTATCCTCAAATAGATATATGTTGCCCTTAGGGCATCAATTGATTGGGTCTCTACATTAGTCCATTTGGAATCTCAGTATCCGTAAGAGTAGACAATTGAGATGTCATCTTCATCATTCCATTCCTCTTCCTCCTCCTTCTCCCAACAGTACACACTTGACTCGTCATCGTCGTCATCCCATTCCTCATCAGCAACCAATGCCTCAATTCATTCCATTATTCACTCATCAATACAGTTCATCAACCATATACAACACTATTCCCTCGTAACTTCAAAATGAAAGCACTAATCAACCAGAGAAAAGATCTCATGTCAAGGATACCTCACCTCAAAGCAGTAGACACTTTCCTTCCCATCCTTATCTTCGAAGCAATAGACACTCTTCTTATCGTCGTCGTCACCGTAGAGGGAGTGAATGGCCTGAAAGGATGGCAGTATGAGAACAGGAAAAGACTAAAACATGGGTTATAATCATCTGTGCAGAACATATTTGGCAAATGTCAGTCTCTCTTCACTGCTTAACTCGCATTACTAACCGATTGAGTTGATCGAGTGTAGATTCTCCTTTTCCCAGCAGTAGATATTGTCGATGGAGTGAGTTGGCGTGAGAAGAGCAGTGCGAATGAACATCATCCGTGTACGATCGTACTCCAGAGGGGACTGATTATCCAACTGAAAATGCAACCATTATTAATTACAATAGAACCAATTATGGGAGAAACTATTCCCACAAGATGCCAAAAAGACACTAAGACCATAGACCAACCTCGAAGCAGTAGACGGACTCCTTGTCCTCCTCCTTCTCGAAACAGTAGACACTGACGTTTGAATCCTCATCACCAAAGATGGAAGAGGGCTGAATTTCCCAGATCAATGATAAAGTATTCCTCCAATACCAACCGAGCGAGCAGTATGCTCAGAGTACATCGATTCCTTGTCCTCTTCCTTCTCAAAGCAGTAGACACTGGTGTCCTCATCACCATAGATGGAAGGAGCGGACTAAAAGGATCAAGTATTTCACCCATTCCCTCGCCTATCTAACATAAAAATGGCATTATTTGATGCTGTGTTACGTACCGAGAGGGTGAGCAGAGAATGCACTGATTCCGTATCCTCCTTCTCGAAACAGTAGACACTGTCGTCCCCGAACATGGAAGGAGTTGGCTGAAAATGTTTAGTCTAAACAAAACCCCTCAGTGGCAAGTTACCGAGCGAGCTGTATGTTCTGAGAAGACAGACTCCTTGTCCTCATCCTTTTCGAAACAGTAGACACTGGTGTTGGAGTCTTCATCACCATAGATGGAAGGGGTAGGCTGAATGGATTAGTGATGTCGATCTTCAACCGTAACTAACCGAACGAGCAGTGTGCTCAGAGTACATCGATTCCTTATCCTCTTCATTTTCGAAGCAGTAGACACTGTCGTCTCCGAACATGGAATGTGTAGCCTGAACATGAGTTGGAACAAGTATCTTTCAGTGATGAGTTACTGAGCGAGCTGTGTACTCCGAGACGACAGACTCCTTGTTATCTTCCTTCTCGAAGCAGTAGACACTGGTGTCCTCATCACCAAAGATGGAAGGAGTGGGCTGAAGTGAAACACTTTTGGTTTATTCGTGTGATTCGATTTCTCTACGAGCAACTTCAACACTAACCGAAAGAGCAGAGCGCTCAGAGTACATCGATTCCTTGTCCTCTTCCTTCTCGAAGAAGTAGACACTGGAGTTCGAATCGTCATCGTTGATGATCTGAATTAAACCAAACATCAATGGCGGAGAGGCTTTTGAGACTTTTGTAAGCGATACAGACTATGGGGATGTGTGACACATTTAGGTGCAACTAGTTCCTCGATGCTGTACACTCATCTTGACCTTATTCTCCTCCTGTTCCCAGCAGTAGACGCTTTCGTTGTCATCAGAAGGAGTGGAAGGTATCATTTCCATCTACAATGGACAATATTACATATGCACAAATCACTACATAAACGTAGCTGATACGTCACGGGACAACCATACGATCAATTGCAATCAAAATGTCGCGTAATAGTGGTAAAATACTTACATGATTAAACAAAAATGTGGACCCAAGAAGACGCGAACTGTGCAAATGAAGAATGAATCAATGAGTTGGACCAATAATTGAAAATGAGAAAGGCGACGTGAAGAAAGAGTCTCCCGATCCAAGCAGAGGGTAAGAGCACGATGCGATGGAAGCAATAGATCAAATGATATTCCCGGTATTACGGAATAGGAGTAGGAGCCCGGACCATGAGCAAACAATACTACAAAACGTGCT
Organism: Diplogasteroides magnus; assembly: GCA_014805445.1. NCBI lineage: Eukaryota > Metazoa > Nematoda > Chromadorea > Rhabditida > Diplogasteroididae > Diplogasteroides > Diplogasteroides magnus. The sequence continues at coordinate 40,675 of JACMIF010000069.1, read as the reverse complement.
CATGTCAGGACTCCGTACAGAATACTCTATTACCCATATTCCTTGTGAAAACATGGCTCAGCGTTGGAAAAGAAGAGAGAAACCCAACATGCATGGGATCTATAGTGAAGGAATGAAAATGGGATGAGCGCGCGGGATAGAAGGGAAAGGAAAACGGGAGTCTCCAATGCGTAGATCAGAAGGTCTAGACTTCCCCTTTGGGAACGGGCGATAGGAGTAACACCATTAGATTCATTGCGTAATGGGGAGAGAAAAGAACGAACGAGTGGATAACACCACCATGGACAGACGTGGCTCCCTAAGACGTAACTGGAGGATTGTCTAACAAGTCAGGGCAATCAATAATCGACCGTTCTTTTGCCGCGTTTCCGCGTTTCGGAAACGGTTTTGCTGGTTCTTTTGATTGCGTTTCCGAAACAGCAGAAATTCTCGTTCATCTTTTTCCTAGTGGATGTATCAATTTTCCACCAACTAGTGAAATGTTCGTCTCGAGGATACAAATCTTTTTCCTGTTGACTGCAAGTTGATACATCCATTGGGAAGGAAGTTATGGCGTGTTTCGCGTTTTTCGTAATCCTCTGTCTGCAAATCATGAGAAAATGATCACAGGCCCAGAGATGCGGGATATATTGGCATAGACGAAGTGAGGGATATGGGTTCTAATACGGTAAATTTGTCATTATTCTTCTCCGGAGCGCGGTCGTCTATCATGGAGTGAGACAACTGCGCTCCGGAGAAGAATGACGCCAAATTTACCGTTTTAGAACCCCTAGTGAGGGACTGTCAAGAGATCAAACGCCATGGAATGAAGCGTAAAGAGGGTGAACCATTCTGTGAAATGACAATGTTTCGAGTTCCAGGATGAGAACACATGATGACAAGTATTTGAACAGCTACAATGGGTAAAAATACAACGATTCACCATAAAGGAGAGAAAAATTCGACAAGTTGTGGGAGCAGGGCGAACGAATGAAAATTGGAGGGAAGGAGAGCGCGGGAAGGAAGGGAGGGGAGAGCGCGCGAGTAGGGAAGCGGTAGATCAAATCATTTCTCCCTCGCCTTGCTGAATAGTCAGGGTTGGGCAGAGGGTTTTTGAGAACTAACTGGGAAAGATGTTTTTTGGTGTTTCTGACTAATTCAGTGCTCCCACATTCGAAAATGAAGTCAAAATTGACCTATCATTCTTCTACGCTGAGATATGCTGAAAAGCAAAAAATAGTCAGTATGCAATCAAATTTGGTTTTTGCTAAATTTCTCCTATTGTGAGCAAATTCCAATTCTGTCCTAGTTAGCTTTCGATAGCCCCAGCAATATATAATCGAATGCAAAAAACGAGAAAGCTGTTCGTGAGCTCGTATTCTTGTTCGTGAAGAAAATGTGGACCGTGAGGGGTACGGTATTTGCACATCCCTATATTTATAAAATAATTGCGCTGAAAAAAAGAATTTTTTTTTTAAATTCGATTTTGTGTGTGAATTGTTTCTGTAATTTCATGAAAAGATAGTTCAAAATGCACTCAGGCATACTGTAACACCATATTCTATTAAAGGCGCTTCCCCGATTGTTTTGTACCGCAATCAGCTATTTCAAAGTCGAGTTTGCGATATCCCTTACTATTTTGCACAACAATCAACACTTCATGCATCTCTTGCAACTTTTATATTACCAAAATCAACGAATTGCAGTCGATCACAATACCAAAATATTATGGAGGACAGAATACAACAATGCGTCGACCCTTATGCATGAGTAAAACGATAAAGAATAGTGTAGTAACAGAGGTAATCAGAACATGTAACCAAACATGTAGTCAGTTGGCATGGAAGTAATGTAAGCCCTCTCAAGCTGTTGCAGTTGCATCGCCACATCATTGAAATCTCTTGTAACGAGTGCATCAAATTCGTTCAAAAAGGCCTTAGGGTACGAGAGGTTGTTCAAGGTGGGATCAGCATAGATAGACATCGCAGAAGAGGGGCGGACAAGGTCGAAGGGCTGAAAAAAATACTCTTGAACAGGCAGGAATTGAACTTGGGAGGAATATTGTCTATTGCTAAGCATACAACCATTAGGCTACCGTCTGAAGTACCCACCATTGTCTCGATGGCAGTGCAGGTTGACTCGGTGTCAAAGTCATAGTACTGCTTCAGAAGACGCTCGCACGACGTGAAATCGTTGAGCTGAAGAGGAATGAATGAAGTTGAGAACACACAACTTCCTATTCTCTTCAGAACGCATTCCTAATTGTTGAATATACTCAATGTGCTCTGATCCTCGTACTCTCAGGATGATTACTTACCTATTCACATGTGATAAATAAGAGATTCGAAATTGTCAAACAACTCGTTTTTTTCTGTTCTTTCTCAGTGGTGTAGACAATAAAGAAGACGAGTTCGTAATTGCCTTCTCACCGAATCGTCACAGTAGATGCTGTAGACATCGTCATCTTCGTCTTCTTCCCAATCCGCATCGTCTGAGAATTCTTCCTCCTCGTCCTCCTTCTTCTCCCAGCAGTACACACTCATTCTGTCGTCATCGTCGTCAACGGGCGTCTGAATTTGAACAATTTTATTTATTTTTTAAGATGACGTGCCAACATGTAATCAATTCAAATAATTTTTTTCCTGTCCCCTTCCGATTTAAAAAAAACTGAAATTCTCACCAGTTTCGCAGTGACCATCGAGATCTGTGACATGCGGTCGTCATCGTCGTTCTCCATCTGAAGTGAAATATGAATACAGTAATCAGCCAATCAATAAAGGTACAGTAACCAACTTACATCAAAGCAGTACACGCTCTCAGTCCCGTAGTTGGTCTGCATCTCGAAGCAGTAGACACTCTCCTTCTCATCCTCATCATCCCATTGTTTTCTTGTCCTAATGTACTCATCAATGGACTTGTAAATCTCGTCCAGAGACATTCTCAAGACCTCTCGGGGATTTTCCATCTGCAAAATGTGCCGTTCAGTATTTATCGGTTGCAGTCCCTTTACTGAAGAGTATTTGACAGGGGAAAGAGATGTAAGATTCTACGGATTTCATAAGATTCTGCCCAATTTCTGACCTCGAAGCAGTAGACACTCTCATTGTCTTCCTTTTCCTCAATCATCTCTTGTTCTTCCTTCTCGAAAGAGTATTCACTCTTTTTCTCATCATCTTCATTCTCCCAACAGTAGACACTTTCCTTGTCCTCCTCATCAATAGCAGTACGAAGGGACAGCATGGATGTACGGTCATAGGACAGAACAGGCTGTTTTTCCATCTAAACATCAACCGTAATCAATTGTATTACAAACAACAGACTACAGTAATCCACCAATCAAGGATATTGATTACCTCGAAGCAGTAGATGCTATCCTTGTCCTCCTCCTTTGTCTCCTCTTCACTCTCTTCCTCACTTTCCTCCTCATCCTCATCACTGCTGAAATCTGAATCCTCTTCTTCCTCATCCTCCTGAGTGTAGTCCAAGGATGAAAGGTCCGTCTCGAACTACAATGAATTCATTTATTTGGTACTCGCATCTAAATTCTGTAAGTTGGACCTGGTTTATTCAAGTGAAGTGAACATTAGCAAATGAGGATAGTTAATTCGAATAATCTCACCCCACGAACCGGCTGCTCCTGGCACAAGAAGCAGTTGCATACTATCTTGTCATCTTTCTGTTCCTCTTTTTCGAAACAGTAAACACTCGACTTTCCATCTTCCTCTTCGTCCTTCAACGTCTCTTTCTCCCAGCAGTACACACTGCTCTTGGAGTCTTCTTCATCCTCACCGTAGATGGAAGGAGAGGGCTAAATGAGTATTCGGTGCACACAGGTACAGTTTAACACTGATTATTCGTATCGTACTCTTTGTTAATTTCCTTCTGAATGGATTGCTTACCGATCGAGCAGTATGCAACGATTCTCTATCGTCATCCTTCTCGAAGCAATAGACGCTGCTCTTTGAATCCTCTTCGTAGTCACCGTTGATGGACGGAGTGGGCTGAATATTATTTATAGAAGTATTATGCATTTTTCGTCTCGTCTTTGAGAATCGAAAGCATTTATGATGGTTTATCCAAATATATTTAATGAGGAAGAGCTTACCGTTTGTGCAGTATGCAGAGAATCTCTGTCATCTTCCTTTTCAAAGCAATAGACACTTGACTTGTTGTCTTCCTCAATGTCCTCATCCTCAGAAGTATCCGAAGACAGAATCTCCTGAAGGAGTATGGAAGTTACTATTCTGCTCCAACTACTACTACTCAAAGAATATGTTTTCTTCAAAGAAGAATATTTATTTTTTAAAAATTATCTCACGTTTCTTTCACGATATTCACAACACGCACTGCAGTTGCACATATTCTCATTCTCTTCTCCATCCTCTTCTCCATACTGGACATTCTTCTCCTCCCAGCAGTAGACACTCGACTTCGAGTCATCTTCTCCATTGACAGAAAGAGTTGGCTGCAAACAATGTTATTCATATTGAATAGACAGACTGGAATCGCCATCCCTCTCCAATGAAAGACTCTTTCAATGTATTCAATGAGAGCAGACAACTCATGAGACAAACTGGTTTGATTAACTAACCGAGCTAGCAGTCTCTGTAGATTTTACAGCGATGAGATCCGAGTCCTCGCGAAGATATTCCAGCTCATTTTCGACCTGAAACATGGCCTTTTGGTCAAATTATCCTTATTCTCGTAATTTAAGAGATTGTTTCAGGCATTAAGCACACAAAGAGCAGAGAAAAGGAGTAATCCCTTTGCGTGAACACAATCCATGCTATCCAATCACAGAGAGTGTAGTAATTGGGCAAAGGAGTAAGTTAATAGTGCCGTATTAGTGGAGTGATTTTGTTGCATGGTTTCATGCATGAATCCTGACTGGAAGAAGAGTACAATACCTTGATAAGGGTTGGAGTCTCACGACGACTTCCACCGAATTCAGCATATTGATTGAATCCTTCTTCACCCTCTTCTCCAATCTGGACATTCTCATTCTCGAAGCAATAGACACTCGACTTGTCATCATCTCCATTGACAGAAGGAGTTGGCTGCAAACAATGTTATTCAGAGTAGAACGACTGTGCAGTTAGCATTTCTTTCCAATGAAATGTATTATGTGAGATGCCAACTATAATTGAGGAGATAGGAAAGATCACAAACTGTCGAACTCAACTAACCGATCGAGCAGTCTCAGTGGATTTGACGGAGATGACATCCGAATCCTTTCCCAGATGCTTCTCGAGCTGAAACATGGCTTTTTGTCAAATTTTCCGCGAAGATTCTTCTCAAAGTATACACAATTCAATAGATTCAACGTAGGGACCAACGTACATTCGAAGTGTCATTTTTTCACTAGCGTTTTCAATCGACCACTTAGGGCAAAGGTGGTATCATTGAGTATTCTCACCTCACTGTCACAATAAATGCTCGACTTTGCATCATCCCACTGTTCCTGCTCGTCGTAATCTTCATCATCGTTGAACTCCTCAAAGTCGAGGTCATCATTCTGGAACACGTCCTCATCTTCGTTCAGAGGCTGAAAGAGTAAAATAGAATATTAATTCATTTCAATTTTCCGACTCGCAGCAAATATTGACGGTAGGAATAAATAGCATGATTACGGATGGAAGAAGACTGGAATAGGAGTGTGGAGAGAGATAAGATCGAGTGGGCGACGGACGAATGATTGAGAGTCATTCAACTGGAATGGACAACTTATTCTTTCAACACTTTTCTGTTCATCGTCATCCCCCTTTGGCCTATACCTCTCGTTTAGGAAAGGGGAGCTACTCTAGTAGGTATTATGCTCCTGAGCTGGTTTCTCTCATCGGATGCGACCCTTCGGAAGTGGGGGAATGGCTCCAAGCTGAGGATTCTCACCGGACTGAAACAGTAGACACTCATGACGTCATCATCATCATCCTCAATGTCTTCTTCTCCATGGACAGGCAATTGAGAAGGAATGGAAGAGAAATGAGGAGGATTCGTCTGGATCCAGTCATTCTGCTGCAAACGTTCACTTTTCGTACTGTATCAAGCCTCATATACATTTGCGCCGTAAAAGTGAACAGAACAAATTATTGGATGGAAACTTACGCTAGTCACTCCCTCGAACATGGTGTTGTAGCACATTCTGTTGAACTCAGTCATCATCTTCTTCTTGGAACACAACTCGTAGATGTTGAGCTGTAAACATCGGATTTGTCATCTCCACACACTTTATCCTTCTTTCTCTCAACCTCTCATTTCCCATGCGATTGTCCACATAAGAAAGAAACATCTGTTTTTTAATGACTCTGTTTTTTAATAGCTACTGGCGGAGGCCCTTCACAAAAGATTCAATGCAAAAAGATGAGTCTTCTTCATTTGATAGACTACGATTGTGAACAGAAGAATGTCTCCCATTCCCCTTTCTCACTTCATCATCACAGTAGATACTTTCGTTGTCATCATCATCCTCCATCTTCTCCGTGAACATCTTCTCCTCCTCTTTCATTGCGAGTTCCTTGAATGCATTCGTTATGTCCTCCATTACGATTGGGGCCATCTGATGAGGATACGGTAAAACAACGACATTGACAACGGTTATTATCCCACTATAATCTAAACGAGGTATCTACACTACCTTGGATGCAACTCCTGTCTTCATTAAACTCTTCTCAAGAGTTTCCATCACCCGAACAGCAGCATTCTCCAGCTGATGAAGATATGGTAAATGCAAGGTGATATGTGCAGTATTCTCAGTGGGCACAGTTAGCTAGCTTATACACTAAGTAGTTACGGTAACAACGTAACAAATGTCTCATGTAATGCAATATTGAAATATGAACAAAAACTCAGCTGCCGTACTCCTACCGCAACTAGACTACTGTAATCACTCACATTGTTCAGATTGCCGTTGGCCGTATCGTAGGACATCTTGATTCGAGTTGAGAAGAGGGAGAAGTTGAGTGAACTCAAGAGAGTGGTTATCCTCTGTGCAAGCACTGAGCGATAATGACTAGATGATTTGTTGTTGTTGTTCAGAGGTCTCATCGACTACTGGGCGGAGTTTAGTCCAGATTACGGTAGAATGTTGCCTGCATTTTGAATTCTGTCGAATTGGCAATGCCAGAGGCAGAATGAACACCCACAGGGAATGCAACTCTGTATCAATGGAGAGGAAGAGTGATATAGACTATGGGAAAGACTGGATACTCAGGCAATGCCTCTTGGCCAAATTTAGTGGAACCGAGGAATAGGTGGAATAGAATAGTGAAACACCCATTAGGTCAGCCAATCGATACCAAGTCGTCGATAATATGATTCCCACAAAAATCTGTTCTGTAGAGCACTTTCAACATCTCGTGACAAAAATTCCGAAATTAGCCATTTATTAGTTACAAGCTTACACAAATAAAGCATATTACACGTTCCGAAAAGGTTACTGCGATATGGAGAGATCTGTAGCAAAGTGGAAATGTGAATTGGAGTAATGGAATGTTCATTCGGAGCTTCAGATAATCAAACGGATGATTATAAATAGGGAATTCAAGCGCTCTTAATGTGTATGAAAGACAACGTCACAACCAGGGCTGGGACAAGAAACTTTTTCATTGCAAGAATTCTTGCACCGCAAGAAATGCAAGAAACGATGCAAGAAAAAGTGCAAGAAAACAAGAAAAACCAAGAAATTTTTTTACAGTGTACTAGGAGAACTGACAATTTTTTTATATATCTAATCTGTTTTTCAGAGAGAATTGTTCAGCTGTGCAAATGATCAATTTGGAAAAAAAGAACAAATTTTGAGCGAAAAATCCAAGTATGCTGCTCAAAAAGTAATTTCCGCACCTATTTTTTGAATAATTCCCAGTGAAAAATGCATTTCTTGAAAATTTCTTGACAAAAATGCAAGAAATTTTTTGCAAGAAATTTTTCTTGCAAAAGTGCAAGAAAACAAGAAATTTCAAGAAACAAGAAACAAGAAAGTCCCAGCCCTGGTCACAACATAAGAAAAGAAGTAGCAGTGAATTGCCTTAATCCCTGATCAGAATAATTTAATCAATAAATCAATTACTGTATCTATCAAAGAAGCAATCATTCAATCAATAGTACATCTACCGTATGCCTCAGAAGAGGATCATCTTGTCATTCTCCAGATGCTCTTTGATGGCCATCAAGGGAATGCAGTGAATTGATCCTTTGGGAAGGGACACCACGATTTCCTCCAATCAAAAAGAATCACTCAAATGTTTGTGTAAAAGAACGATTACTTGAGTCTCAACTAAACATTTCACGCAAAATGTCTAATTTGGACAAAGGACAGCACAGAATCAAAGGGAAATTAAAATCAATTTTCTTGCCATTCAAAATTGCTCTCAATTTCTTTTGAGTGGTCGTATCTTCCTACTACCAATAGACGCTTGATTTCAAAAGAAGTGGATACAGTATTGATCTTTTTCAGGAATTGGGTATTCGATTTCTAGTTCAGACCCCTCGTGAGAACATGAAATGCCTTCTATTCTCTTCTCTCCTCACATACCTGAGTGGGGTCCACCAAGTCGTTGATGCTCACGTCTTCCACATCATCTGCAGTCACCTGAACGAATCATCTTCAGATTACAGTAATCTCAATATTCATCTACAGTATCCAAAGTCAGTGGGAAGTAATATCATAATGTTCATAACCTCTAAAGTACCGAAATATATATTCAATTTGTTCATAACAGTAAGTATATACAGTAATAAATTTACAATTTCAAAGTTACCGTAACCCTCAATCGCAAACTGACCTGCACAAAGACTCGTTCGTGCTCCATGTTCTGCTGTAGGATGGGCATCTTCTGCAGAGACGAGGGCAGTTTTGAGAGGAATGCTGACTGGTAGTACTTCGTCTCTCCTGCAGAGAAACGAGAGGCAAAACGCTGAAATGTCATTTTTATCTCAACATCAAATGTATTCGCAGAACCATCAAACTCTTTTCCCATCCACAAGTTTCGTGCCACAATTGCATCCCAACTTCGTAAGAATTGCGAACATCTAATGTACAGCCAACACCGTTTGGTAAAATGACAATAAGAATAAACATTATATTTTTATATGCATAGTACATTTCCTAACGACGAGGTGTGGTCGCTCACTTATCGAGAGACAGCCTCTCGAGTGTAAATGACAATTATCAATGTCAAACTATCATTGTATGTCACTGTCAACTATCAAACAATCATTTTCATCCATTTCTTTTCTTCCGAATCGAGTTCACTGGGCTCTAACAAGTATGAATGTTCCCATTGCATATCACTCATATCATTCAAAGACCGACTCACAATCTCCCTATCACATAGCAGTGCCTTGTCTCCCTTCTGCACCCTTTCATTGTGTTGAACGAGTACGCCACGTGGATTCGACTCGATCTTCTGTAGACGTCTGCAAGAATAATCTTTAGAAATGTTGATTTGCAAAACAACCATCAGATGATCAGTTGTTTTTTCCCTGAAGACACTCTTCCGTCTTCTTCATTCCCATAACGCATACAAATGTTCCATGTCTTCACTCAGTTTCCGTACGTTCTCAGCTATGCCAACTCCATAAATATCAATTCGTCATCCACACAACAGTACAAACAATGGTAAAAGCCCCACGTACATATAAAATGTAGGGACAGATTAATATCGTCCACTAGCGTTTCTAAAACGGTAATTTTATGCGAGAAAGTGCATTTCTCATTTATCTTAGAGGAGCTGTTCTCTCTCATGTGATATACAAATCCGAGTGGATGAGATGAATGAGAAATGCATAAAAACCGTTTTAGAAATCCTATCAATGATTAGCTATCATCATCATCTATATTATGGCTATCATCCATGTCTCACCTTCTCATGTAGTCATTGAGCATGTACTGCACTCTGGCCACCTCCATCTCGTGCATCGATGTCGAATGCTTCGTCTTAAACAATACATTGGCCATTTTGAACCATCGATTTAAAACATATTAGAAAAAGCAAAAGCAGTTTCTATCTGATATCGCGCTTATTCATACCATCTTTGTATTGTTTTCATTGTCTTTGTCCGCTGTTTATTTAGTACTTCTGCTTTTGTTGACCCTTTGATACCTTCTCAACAACATCTCGATCAATTGCATAGTGTGGTACCTTTCCCACGGCACTGTGCCCGACCCCCCCCCCCAATCACGGCAAAGCGAGGAATCGGGATTTGACCTTCTAGCTATATCAACTGGACCTCAAATATCGTTAAGAGTTTACCAATCAAGTTCAAAATCGGTTCAGTGATAAATTAATTGTGTATTAGACTATTTGCAAGAAATCAGCTCGATATCTCAAAACGTTTGCACGAGGCTTCACCCTTCCTCTCTCCCCTTTCCCGAACGCGCCCCATTTGACCGCGAGTTGACACACCGAGAGAGTCCGCGCAATACGGTAAGGAGGTAAGAGCAAAATTTTGCGAAAATTTTCTCTTCGATGCGTTCTAGCCGTATTTACCGTTTATTTGCTTTTATATTGTGATAATATACGCCCTATGCTGTCCATTTTCATGTAAAATATTGGCAAGAGCTCGAAACATCTGTTTCACGTGATTATGAGGTCTTAGAAACAAAAATACCTTTGTTGGAATAGGATTTATTCTTTCTGCGCATTTCTATTTATTCAACCATATTTTTCCACCGATTTCCAGCAAGAGTGTACATGATTGGCACCCTACCAGGTGTTGCGTTTCTTCTTGCGCTTTCAAAACCTCTCAGATGAAGCTCGCTAAAACAGTTTTTATTTGATTATCACGTTTTCGGTTTCCTTTACTTAATGTTTATCTAACTTATTGTTAGTCAGAAAACGTTTACTAGACTAAAAACGATTAAATTATTAGAGATGACGGACGTCGATAGAATGGAAGAGGGAAATGATGATTCGGGAGACGAGATGACAGTGCAGTCGACGACTTCTGCTGAAGCTGCAGCATTGGCAAGGAAAAAGAGAATTATGGCAATGAAGAGTAGAATGCATGGAGTGGATATGAAGGAGGAAGACTATGAAGAGAGTCAGAGTGCAACCAAGAAGAGCAAGGTTGATGGCAAGACATTCAGGAGTTATGAGGTCAGAATGAATATCATTGGGTTATATCTAATTACTCATTGAGTACGAAATTCCATGGTGGCTGAGCCTTAAAATCGCAATGAGCAAATAAATACTTGATTGTCAAATGAAATCTGAAAAAGAAAAAGCTGAAAATAGTTTAAATTAGCAAATGTCAACAACTGAAATGCCACAAATTCAGCCGATCAGCACAGAAGTGGGAAACGTCGAGGGAAGGTCGACCAATCTGAATGCTGTCGAGGAAGAGATCAAGGAGCAACTGAGACTGGCATCCGACACGGCTGTTGTGCACACTGTCGATCTACAGACACTCGCACCCAAGAAGGTTCGTTACCCGTCACAAATACGCTTCTTGGCCATTTTAAATACGATAATTTGCTAGTTTCAACTGTAAAATAGAAAACATTCGTTTTGCATAGTGCCTACCATAGCATTTGCAGAGATACTACTATATTTTTCATGATCCTACTCATATATGAATGGAGATGAAATAGAGTAAATTGTAGGTGGACTGGGATCTGAAGAGAGACATCACAAAGAAGATGGAGAAGTTGGAAAGGAGAACACAGGCATCAATTGCAGATTTGATCAGAGAAAGACTCTCAGAGGGAGGTGTTGATCTGGCTGAGGCTGTGGGAGGAATCAATCAATAACAACAATACATCTTTAGTTGTTACATCTATCGTATGCTCTTGTTCCTATTTATTATGTGATGAACACTTTCCGGACGATAACCGATCATGACTCCGCCTACTCACCGTACAGTAACACCACATTCAATTAAACTCTGTGTTTCCCCACTTCAATTACAATTACATTTCCCCTAAATAGTCGTGAATAAGAGGCCTATAATGAATTGGGAGACACTAACGACTAGAAATGAAATGCGATTTGCCGTTATTCCCTTCACAAAAGCTGTCGATCTAGCTCATGGGAGATCGTGATGCAAGAATTTCTTGCATTCAAAATCCTACATTCCATAAACTAGACTTCTTACTGAACATGCAGCAAACCTTCCACAAACTCTCAGAATCAATGCAATCCCCCTTCATTCCAAAAAATATTGCATGGTACGTTCCTCAGATCGATAAGTCTCGTGTCCCAATATCAATGGACAATCCCTCTGTGACTAGCTGTGTTGTAAGCACAGTTGGGGACCCTAACCATCATGTTCTAGTTATTTGATCCATTCTTTCTCCTCCAACTAACCCTGTTTCTCGGATCACTGACTCCTTCCTCGATCCTGTGAACTTGTTCCTGTAGACAGTCAACATTGTCGAAGTAATGGGGAAGAAGGTACTTGGAGGCAGTCTCGTTCACCCATGCAACACGCATATCTGCCAACACCTGCAACACAATACAATCATTATATCTATTTCAGGACTTCAATAGTGGTTGTTGGTCCAAAGAAAACTTTCATTTCTATATTCTAACAAATTGCTAAACAATCTCCCATTAATTATTTATTGTAGACTAACTATTTTTTACCTAAATGTCACCCAAGTCCATCACTTCAAATGTCACCTCAATTCATCAGTTCACTTCACACTTCAAATTCATATATTGACATTGAGAGCTAAAAAAATCCCCCGATTGGACTAACATCCTAGTCCGTTTTGATGTTATTTGTGATGCACAAATACCGCCCAATCCTCATATTCCTATAATGTAGACCCTGTTGCTAACAAGAAGTGGATGTTGAGCATAGTCTTGGAGTGAACACTTGGACACAGCTTAGAAAAACCAAGAGAAACTCGGGGAAACCGGGAAATTTGAAGCTCTGCACAGCCAATGCCCAACTTTCGCTCAGTTTCTCCTTGTTTCTTTTGGTGCCCCCGCAGTTTTAAGTAGTTTTTCCCCACTGTTCTAGATGTGCAGCGATATTCGCAACATTTACTTGCAGCTTGAATAGTTTAACTAGATCAATATCTGCACAGCTATACTCAATCTCAGCATCCAATGCCAAAGGACTCTGATAGACTGTACATCATGGAGGGGAAATATAAGTAACGTTCTCTCATCAATGCTTTTCCCCGTTCTCTCGTTATTTTGTGTTGAGGATGAACGATGGCTAGGAAGTTCATTCACTAGTGTCTAGTGATCGAGTGCATTCCCCACTTCCTCCCACCTCAGCAGCCGTAACGAACTCCTCGTCCTCTCCCAATTCCTCCTCTCTTCTCTCAGTCTCCTCCTCAATGGGATCAGTAGTGTCGATTGACTCAGCCAATACATCAGAAGGTGCCACGGATGAGGGAACGTCATCTTCGAACAACGACGATGATGAAGCCATTGCGACTCTTCAATGGATACTCTCATAATCAGGGATCAGATATCGATTGACTCGTATGGTCTCAAAGGCCGTTCGCAAATATGGATGCGATTCTTCGTTAAACTCCACGCTGAACATGAGAAAACAATCCGCTGGATGCCGTAACCAATCCTGACTTAGCAGTAACTTTCATCATTGATACAAGAATACTTTTATCGCGATGGGATGCGTTAAAACGATGAATCCGTGCAAAAAAGGGAGAACATTGTACAAGCAAAACGAATGTAAAGAGATTAGCGACTCAAGCCTCACCGGCTCTCATTTTGCAAATGAAGACAATGCATTGCGCCTTATTAATAAAGAAAAAACGCCTTCAAAAACCTTTTAGCGTTTCAAACATGAACAATTGGTCGAAATAACTTAATTTAGAAATAATAGTAATAAATGTAATAATGTTAAATATTACAACAATTGATGAGATGCAATGAACACGTTCGACTCTTGTGCAGCTCACAGATTTTGGAATTGATTCGAAATAAAGAGTGCCATAAAGCCAATCATTCTGCTTGCTAGTACACTTCCACACTGTTATCCAACATAAAGGATCAATCATACGATAGTGAGAAGTGAAATGGCAGCCTTATCGCACTCTAGACAATAAACAAGGAAATTGCAAAGTGAACGGATTACGGTAGGATACTGTAAATGACCAAAAACAAGAGATTCCATCCTTATGCACTCTGCATCAGCATAACTCAATCAGCCTTCGGGGGCTCGCCTTAAAAATTATCCCATTTGAAATTATTCTCTACAACACTTTTCACTCTTCTATTTATGACATCAGGACGGCTTATTGTCAATTAACAGCATCAAAAATTCCAAAGAATTAATCTTCTAACGGAAATCAAGTGTCAATCAAGAACGACAACAACCGCACATTAAATTTTTTCGATGAAACACAACTACCCCGGGGTTTCCCTTCACTCACCTTGATGCATGGGAGGAGTGGCGGCGTCTCCGGAGTCCGGGGGTGGAGGACCGCCAGCGGGTGGTTGCTGAGAGGGCGGAGCCTGCAAATAAATACCGTACTCACTAACATAAGCAGTGTTAATCGAATTAAGAGAAAATTTTTTAATCTTCACGGAAGGTACGACATGGAGACTCAAAATGTAGCTAGGGTCTTGAAACTTTGCGGGTATATACCCCTGGGTACTGTAACTATACCGAAGAATTGGGAAACGCCTCCCGAACATTTTCCGAAGGAGCGTGTATTATAAAAATGTACAATACCTGAGGAGGTCCGCCTTGAGGAGGATAACCGGATGGAGGGTAGCCCTGAATGACAAGTATTTTTGGTTTTATCGATGCCGTAAGCGACCGTGCTCTCACTGCTATAGATGGTACTATCACAATTTAAATTACCCATGAAACATAAATGGTCAGGATTGAAAAAAAACAAATCTGCATAACACAATAGATTTGTTTTTAAAATGGTGAGTGAAATAATTCTCCCATTAATCAATCGATATTCTCACCTGAGGTGGATATCCTTGCTGTGGAGGGTATCCCTGTGGTGGGTATGCATGTCTTGGAGGGGGTCCACCGGGGTATCCAGTAGGGGGAGGTCCACCCTGGTACGGTACCGGCCTCTGTCCTGCCTGAGGAGGGTAGCCTGCAGGGGGTTGACCAGGCTGTCCATAGGGTGGCCTCTGGTAGTACGCGCCACTCTGACCGTGTTGACCGGGATAGCCACCGTCTGCAAAGAATTCAATTGAGTACTCGCCAACAACGTTTGCAAATAGTGACACCTTATTGAAAACAAAATAGATGTGATGCATCCCAACATGACATGTAATCAACTAACACTTCATGATTTCACTTTCCAAATGTATATGAAACGTATTCCTCGTGAGTTCAACTGTACACCCAGAATCACTTACGTTGTGGAGGGTACTGTCCGTATCCCTGTGGTGGTGGGTATCCTCCGGGTGGTCCTCCATATGGCGGTTGTCCAGGATATCCTCCCTGTGGTGGATATCCCTGAGGGGGAGGGGCAGCTGCGGGAGGTCCAGGGGGAGGTCCACTCGGTACTCCAACTGCCATGGGTGGTCCTCCCACTTGAGTCGCTCCACCACTCTCCACTCCATCCATCGGCTTGTCCGTTCCGTCAGAGGGTGCGGAAACCTAAAATCGATTCTGTACCTACTTAGTTCAACGAGATCAGACACTGTATGGTGGGTCATAGTCATAATCGTATATTATAGCGGTCAGGGACTGAACTACCCTGATTAAGGAATAGCCACAGTACCTGGACAGTGGGCGTCGGCTGGGGCGGACCTGTGACTTCGAATCCGAGAGGAAGACTGGCTGGCAACTGACCCGCAGCCACCATCTACAAACTCACATTTGTTCGTTTGTAACATCTTCACTATCAGACTATCTCTGCCAACAACAATCTATAGTTGGACCTACATAAGAATTTATAAACAAAGAAACACCTGGGGAACACATCAGTGTCTCCATGCTATTTGATTTCTCACTGATCAAGTAAAGGCAGGGGAAAGGTGAATAGCAGTGTTTCCCTTTTTCTCACTACCCACTACACTTTCCCCCTCCTCCTCCTCACCTTGTAGTGTGCATCCTGTCTTGTCCTCGTCTCCAGATATCTCAACTGGTCCAGATGGAACTGTTGTCGCTCCAGAATCAGCTGCTGTCGCTGGTACTCCAGCTGTAATTGCGATGCTCTTCAGTATGTATGTGCAAGAGAATCAACGTAACATAACCATTTGAATCCATGCAGCATAGAATATTAATCATGCAGTGTTTACCTAATCTGTTGTTTATGTTCTCGTTTCATGCAAAAAAGATCAACCACGCGATTCCATTGATTACACGTTACTCTTACGAGATGAACTTTGTTTTGTTCATTCGATAGTATTCAACACCATTACTGTATTCTCAGCTTGAACGAAATACAAAACATGTACTAACCGCCTCCCTCTCCTTGTCCATAATCTGTTCCAACTCATCAAAGTGTCGCAGCTTCATCTCCAGTTTCTTCATCTGTGTCTCTACCAATTGTGCCACCAAAGACTTGATCCTTCGTTCCTCGATGTTCGAGAGATGCTGAAATCGACTATCACAGTCTTCACCCAATCACAGAACCCTCGAAAGTCTTGAACCAGTACCTAGATGTCGTAGCAAAAATGACATGGCGGCCAATAATTAATGTTTTATTTACAATGTATCAGTTTAAGTGTTATGTCATAAATCTTGGCACTTCGCCAAAAGCTGAGAATCAATCAATATTTACAGTACCTTTGCCTTGACAGCGGCCGCTCCGAGAGCTGCAGCAGCTGCAGCCTGCACAGCCTCGCTTACAGCCTTCTTTGCCTGAAAAGAAATTCCAATTATATGCACACACATAGTCTCACATTCAATGACTCTTCTTTAGAGCCCGAATACAAGTATACAGCAAGAAACACGAAAGTGCCACCACAAAGTGGGACAGTATTTTACAAGTGAACCGGGTGATTCTTTACCTTTCCACTGTAAGAAATATAGCTTATCCCCGATGAATTGAGTGAATGGACGATTAGAGAGGTGACAGTAAAAGACTGACAAGTGACAATACCAACCTGTGTGGGTACATCTCCTTCCTCTCCCTCTCCCTCCTTCTTCTTCTCCAATGCTTCTTTCCTCTCCTTTTCCACTTTGTCTGCCTCATCAGTCTCCATTTTCTCTTCTTCCGTCTTCGCTGCAAAATGACCACTCTCCTCCTAACCAGTTCTCCATTCATACTACTTCTCTAATTCTATTTCTACCGTTAGGACCAATCTAAAACGTGCTCATCTATCGTCCTCCGTCTTACAGTAACCCTCTGATCAATCATGTCATACCTTCAGTCGCAATTCCGCTCTTCTCCAGTCCTACCGTACCATCGAGGACGCCCGTCTTGTCAAAGTGATCCTGCACGTTCTTTGCGTGAGCCTCGATCAGAAGAGGAGGAACCTATGAGATTTCTGTAAGAATTATGAACACAACTTGACCTCATGCTAATAGGAGTATACAATTTCATATTTGATTTTTATTTTTAAATTGACTCGTAGGAAAGACACGATGCACGCCATGACCTATTTCAATTATCGTACCCACAACCTACTACCGTACCTCATCCTTGATCTTCGCGAACTGTTCAATGGCCGCTTTCGTGGCTGCTGAGGCCACCCGAGGATCGACCACAGAGGCGAGGAAGGCAACAGTGGACATGACGGGATTTCCAGTCTGAGAGAAGGGAATGGGCTGGTAGGCGAGAGGACCTGAAATGGAAAGTATTCACACAATGATGGACACGTAGGAAAGAGGCAGAGTAACCAAAACAGTCCTTTACACAGCAAAACTATAAATTACACTGTATGCAATTAATAATGATCACTGCAATACATTTATGTCCTTATAAGGAGAAATATTAAAAACCCGATGAAATGATTCCGCATCAAGTTATCAAATAGGCAATATGTTATGATTGGTATTAACTGTGAGTTTCACTACGTTAAAATCATAATACTATTATTTATTGTCGACAGTCGAATGTTACATTACCAAAATTCAAATACTGAATCTAGTCCGAGTCACACTGATCCCAGGGGGCATCCACTCACCCAACGTGTCTCCTCCATTCTCCTCCAGGTACGGGTCCATAGTGGGCAGCTGCAGGAATCGCATGATGCACTCATCCTGAGTCCTTGTCCCGACGTGATCCGACACCTACAGTATACATCGTGATCACAGCAGTCTACCATTTTGTCAGGCTACAATAATTTCGTCGCAATTTCTCGTTTCTGAGTAGTCTCTAATACATGCATCTCTAATTCCCTAATGTTGATGTCAAACGTTTGGCTGGCATTCCGTTCGATAATATCATTTCACAATCTCTAGAACCGATTGTTCACAAGATATGAATGATACTATAGTGGCTCTAAAATACCGTAACCCCTTGCCTATTCAGTGGCACGGCGAACAACGGCACAATCTAATATTAGCACAGTGCATATATTCTCATTGGAACTTCCTCATAATAAGGAAGCCGCCGGTGCTTGCGCCGATCAAACTACAGACTACAAACCTTGTTCCAATCATCCTTGAACATCTCGATACCCTCCAGTAGCAGAAGCGTCTCTTGGTCACTCCAGTCACGACCGGGTGCAGCACCCTTTGCCTGCAATTGCATAATATTTGAACAAGTTTAAATTACGGAGGCATCAGACATAACATCAAACAAGCTAAGATTGGACTCATATGTTGTCAGCGCAACAACAAATCTACCTGCTAACAATAAGCAGCACAAAATGACAAGGCAATAACTAACCTTCATGGCAGCGAGTTGTCTCGCGTACTGGTCAGTCTTCAATCCCACTGCACCCAGCTTCTCTACCTAAATTAAGAAATATATATTTTAAAAAATTCAATTATCTTCATAAAAGGCAAAAGATTCAGTACGGACCTTGATTCCATCCTTGCTATCCTCCTTCTCTCCATTCTCCTTGCCATCCTTCTTTTCGCCAGTCTGAAAAAAAACCAAATTTACATAATTATTACTTACAGATTACAAACACAGCGAAAGTTTAAAATGTTCTCGGTGTTTCAGTACTAACGAGGTTATCGTTCAGGATTTATTCAGAACAGACCGCTGTTATCGTCATAGAACGACTTTGCAGGAGGGGGAATCGAACCCTGCACCTCATGCACTACATGCAAGCTCACTACCGACTGCGCTATGTACGCACCTGGAATCCTGCTGGGAGGGGATTGATCGGCTGCACTCCCATGGGTGTATCGGCGAGCACCATGAAGTGGGATGTGGGTGGAGGAGCGACGGGAGCGGGTCTACATTCTGCATCCACCTACAATCAATAGACTATTCAGTGAACGAACGAGTACCAAATCACTAGAGTGTGGAGAATACTAATAAGATGAGTGAAACATAGATTCCTCTTGTTCATTGCATTAAAGTCGTTTCCTGTTCATATGGGTTCATATATTGTAATTAAATCAATAGTTTAGCTGTGAAAATAAATAACCCGGCAAGAAAACAATTAAAACTTGAATAATCATCCCATATGTTAATTACATGGAACTACAGATAACATGGAATCAGTCATATATATGGATACTGGATGAAGAATTGGAAAACAGAAGAAGAAATAAAGCAAATACAGGTATTTTACACTGATAGTGAGATTGGGAATATGATAGGTTGAATAAAAGTATGTGGAGGACCTTAAACTAATGCAAGAAGATGACAAATCCCAGATAATGAAAGTGTGAAACACATCCTCACCTGGTAGTTGATGAGGCCCCACTGCTCCAGAAATGCGTGCACTCTGCAAATAGACACGGTTACTACCTTAAAATTATTCTATTCCCACTTTAAGAACAATCATAGTTGTAAGCAATCAAACAAGAATGTTCTGAAGAATGTAAACTGTAAAAAAAGATAAGGGAATGGCAAAGAATGAAGCCCACCTGAGTATGGAGCAGACGTCTCCTGCCAGGTTCCTTCTGCATGCCGTCGCTGACAGATACTCGTACGGATTCAGACGATGGGTGTCGATCATGAAGTTACGGTACGCCACGTATCTGAATACCGTATTCCAATCAATAATTTTCTTTGCAAGCTACACATCATTTCACAAACTTCAGCTTCGTTTTCGAATAAACCCGCTTGTAAATGCAATAAAGGTGTAAAATGAAGATGAAAGTCAACAGCATCATGGACATTTGCACCTCAATATCGAAAATAACTAGCGCCACTAAATGAAGTGTGTTCATCATCATGGCGCAAATGTTCATGACAGTTATTGAATGCCCTTAGAATGCACTTACACTTCTGCAGTCTTGCTCTTGTTCCTTCCATTAAAGAACTCTGGCACAGCTCGCTTCTCAATCGCGTGCACGGCGTTGTAGTCGAACCTGAAGGCAATCAATAAGTTACCGTTTCAGGGCCTGATAATCAGTAATGAATTCAAATTCGTTGCTAACTAACCAGGCAGAATATGAGGGAACAATGATGTAGTGACTCTGCTCAATGGCCATTGGTGCACTGTCACTTTCCTGCAACACAATACAATTATAGGGAAGTAGTTCGTTGTCTATTTCAGTACGGGAGACGTCAGTAGTAGGAGAAGAGCACTCAAATTATAACTGCATCCGAATTAGAAAATTGTTTCTTTTCCAAGATGCAAATATATATTTTTTCAGCGATAACAGCTCACGGTCAGAGACTGCAGAGCAGTGACTGTCAATTCCTTTTCATACAACCGTCAGAGTGTGCTAATGCGATGTCTATCCCTCGGAAGGGTTTACTGTAAGTGCACACTCTCCCCTCCCTACCGTACCTTTCCATTCGTGCCCTCCTCATCCAGATCTGCCAATTTGCCTCCCTTTGGAGCACTGAACTCAGGTTCCTTCTCCTTGCCTGCAACAACCACAGTCATCATCATACAATTTGTGTGAACACGATCAAACCCGATGTACAATCCTCA
This sequence comes from Diplogasteroides magnus, assembly GCA_014805445.1. Classification (NCBI taxonomy): domain Eukaryota; kingdom Metazoa; phylum Nematoda; class Chromadorea; order Rhabditida; family Diplogasteroididae; genus Diplogasteroides; species Diplogasteroides magnus. The sequence continues at coordinate 19,787 of JACMIF010000069.1, read as the reverse complement.
ACATTGATCGCGTACGATATTTTTTGACAAAATATTCTGTCAAAACAGTGTTCTCAATCTCATAATAGATCTTTGCACTATTGAGTCTAGTCATCATCTACTTCACAATAACGGAATATATTTGACATGAATAATAAGAATCGCTCACCCTTGGGTACACTGACTGCAGATACTCCTCCACTTCTGCTGTCCTCATCGTCGACGTCCATCGACGCATCCGGATCCTCCTCCTCTCGTTTCCGCTTCGCACCTCTACAATCAACACATCATTCGACAATGACCAACACATTCTTTTCATTTCCTCGAATACAAACCTCAAACAGTACATTTTGTTTCTTTTAGAAATTATATTTAGAAAATCATTTTCTCATTTGATAGTTATCTTTTCCACTTTGGACTCTTAATGCTTTACAAATTCTGATTTGATAAATTTAGTGCAATGGCGAGTGCAAAGTTATCGTGTCGCCCCTTCTTCGATTGCAGCCTAGTATGCAGCAATGCCTCTTCACTGTCATCATGCTCAGTCAACAAATATCTTCATTCAATTCCATTAACTCCATTTTTCATTGAAAAGAAATGAAAATGGAGCGCTAACATTTCGAAAATAGTCCCTAAACAGCCTAACTTCCACTGACCCTTTCCTCATTGTCGTCGATCGATGCTCCTAGTGAATACAGGAATTACCTTTAAAAAATTCTAAATTTAAAAAGCGGTTGAATGCGCGAAGAACTTGGATGGCGGAAAATAGGGAATTCAAACAGTTGGGGGTATCTCCGAGGAAACGATAGCGTTAGAGAGGAAGAGAGAGCGGAGAGGGGAAGGGGGAGGGAAAAGAGAGGGTAGGGAGAGAGGGGAAGGGACGCGGAGAGAGGGGCCATGAAGAGAAGAGAAGGGCATTGGGAACAGGGTAAGGATGATAGAGTGTGGAGTGAAGAGAGAGTACATAGAGAACATAGGGTATTGATTCAGGCAATGCGCGCCATATTCAAATATGCGGCCGCGATTCCTGAGGCATTGGAAGAGATATATCAGCCGGAACAAGTGACCGATTCTTATATTAAAGTAACATAGACAAACGATTTGATCATTTTATCAAAATGTACATCAAAAAGGTCAATAATTGCAGAGCAAATGTGATTTTCTTTTTTTTTCGAACATTATTACTGACGGGGCAAGATTAGATTTGATGATCAAGGCACTAAACTAAATACGCTTGAAGCCAACTATGCCCGATTGCATAAATTAATATAAGAAATGAGTCCATCATCAGCCAATTAACACAACAATTAGTGCTTAGCTACAAGACAAAGATTGACAATAAGTTACAACTCATAAAACAATAGCACCAATAACCAACACGAATTCTACGTTTCTGAAACAGGCTGTAGTAAAATTTACAAGGAAAATGACAGTGATCAAGGGTTAACAATTTGTGGTGTTTCTACAGTATTATTATGCGTCATGGTGGTCTGATTTTGGATTGAGATTCATTTCACGTAAGTTACTCACAATGCCCTAATTGCTTCTTTTCATTCTTCTCACATACATAAAAGTGAAGGGAGTCTATAAATGTGGGTCTATTCACAGTCCATGCTGGAAATGACACTCAAAACTTGGAAGACACATCTAACGTTAAAAGTTGGTTGATGATCTAAAGGTCTTTCCCAAGTATTTCCTAGAACCCCATAGCCAGGATAGAGACTGAAGCATGAGGATTGGAGTGTTCACAGGAATCTGGGTGTCCTGGAGAGAGTGGATCCCTTTATGAACTGTCCTCCCATCTTAGACCTTGAGGGTGTGGCAGAGGATGCTCCTCCCATTGCCCTGTGTCTATCCAATGGGGAACATCTTGCTGATTGTGAAGTCATTCCGAATAGAGGAGAATTGCGAGTATAGAGGGGAAGGGGAGTGGCGAATCTGAAATGGAGACTGTCAGTCAAATCAATATAAGAGGAAGCAATCGAACAATTTCCCCATTTGCCAGTTTGAATAATTTCCCATAATATGTTTATGTATCAAACAAATATCATATTCATACGGCGAAGATTTAACTGTAGCTCTAAATAGGTAATGATACAATCGTTTATCATTCCATCAGGCTCTAATCGTTATTATGTTGAAGTACTTGCCTAAATGTAGCGGGATAGTTCAGTCAATAAACAACAGATGTCAAACTCCGATCATAACTGTAACTCCAACCTGATGGGCGACATCTTCTGCCCGCTCTTCCTTATCCTTCCCGAGAGAACGCTCGTGTTGGGACCGGGAGTGCGCTTTTCCGGAGAATGGTGGAAGCCGTACTGCAAAAAAGTACCTATAGGAATCTCTAGCCGCTATCAACATCATCACATCGAGATGCCTTGCCATGTTTCATAAACACATAGTGTTTCTACGTTACAGTGAGAAATCATAAGGAATAAATTCGTAAATCGTATAAAACCGCCATGAAACATAACACCCATTGGTTATAAACAGACGTACCTTTTTGCTAGAAAGGGGCGTCGTGGGAGGAAGGATTGAAGTGGATGCTGGCACTCGAGGGATCCTGCTGCAAATGATGTTACTGTAAGCTCTAACAGATACCGTAAGGATTACTGTAGAGGAGTACCGTAGTCATGAGATTCACCTGGAAGTGTATGCATACGGACTGGTAGAGGGCAACCGAGGAGTGGATACTGTAGGAGCGAGACGAGAGGTTGCTGAACAGACGAATTAAATAGAAGTATTTGTATGAAGATTTCTGAGGAAACGTATGGCAACTTCGATTGTCCACTCACAATTGGGCATCCATGGTGATCTGGAAGTAGAGGAGGAAGCTGCGGACTGTGTCTGCTTACGAGACATCAACTGCAAAGGAGAAAAAACTACATTATGGGTGCTAACTTCATACGTTGTAGCTAAATTAGATATCTATGTATTCTTCAATATCATTTGGAGAAAAGGTATGGCTCTGATAAAATGGCCCATGTTGCACGCAATCACCTAGTTGGCTACCCAAAATATTCTCCATTATTACTCAAATGATTAAAATGGATGAAAAATCAATTTGTGAAATGTTTTCCTGAGTCATTGCAATTGGTCGCTTCGTAATGACAAACAATGAGTGTTGACTGAATATAAGATGTCACTTACCCTTTGTACTCTTCTTGTCTCCCTCTCCCTCGCGTATTCTCCCATCACAATCTTGATCAACTCGGGTGGAGCCAATCCTGCAAGTATCAATGTTTCATATAATCATGATTTCTGCAACATGTCACTTCGGATGTCAATGTTTCATTACTGACATAATCCATGAATATACTAATGTATAATGGATAGTCGAAATCTTATCAATCACATAGTGTATTCATCTGATAGCAGTCTCATAACTGACTTACAACTACCCATGAAAGCACTGGTGAACTGTGTTGCGATTAGGGTGGGGGTGTCGATTTAATTCGACTATGACGAACCAGTGACGAGCGGTTGTGCAAGTACCGATTGGGCAACGAACGGACGAGGAATGATTTCGTTGCCTAACGGATTCCTCTCGGGAAGGACTTCCCGACGGGAAGGATCACGAATGAAGGAGAAGTGATAGTACCAATATGCATGCAATTTTGTCTTTCGTCCGCGTCTCCATTTGCACCATTCACAACAAAACAACAACCATCATGTGATAATGAAATGGTGAACATATTTGCATGCATTTCATTGGTCTGTTGATCATGACGAAGATAGGTCACTTCCCGTGAGAAAATGCACTTTCTTCCCGACTGTTTCATTCCTCCCTTCGTCATGAATTAAATCGCCCCCCTCCCCCCACTCTAGTTGGGATAGCTACTATCTGCTCAACCCTGCCCTTCTCCCTCACCTTCCACTGTGAATCCCTGTCCACCGTGTTTCTCCTTGTATTGATCGTATGTTGTCTCGACAAGAATCTTCGCTCCAGGGAGGACAACGTGGTCAAGATGATCCTTCCTCTGAACAAACACGGTACAACTCCGATTGTCGGTCATAACCGTCGTTCCACAATATTTGGTTTAGGAAAGAACCTCCATATACAGAGAAAATACGACCATCGTCTTCAATTAACCCTCCCCCTATACCTTGAGCGCCTTGAACATGCTTCCTGCTCTGTTCTCCCATTTGCTCTTCCCATTCTCTTTCTTCATATCCTCCTCAGCCTCAATTCGAACCTACAATTCAACATTTCTAGTCTGTAGATGACCAGGAGATTCTGGGCATCGTCCAATGATTATAGTATTATCGGAATATCGTAAAGCAATTCGATCTGAACTTCCTCGGCTACGGGTTTTAATGATTTGTAAGTACAGTACGAGTGATCTCGAGTAATGTTAAACGTACCTTGTCTTGCCACAGTTTCCTCCACTTCTGTAGTGCCTCGTATACTTCTTTCCTCTCTCTTTCCATCACTTCAAGTCTCTCCAATTCTCTTCTCGCACTTTCCACCAGTGCATGAGAGTGCTTCTCTGAAAGGTCTCTTATCAACAATCAAAACTATAATCATGTGTTCTTGATTTATGCTTTTGAGCGCTCTATCAAGCACACAATCACATTATAATTTCGCAAAATTCATTATCGGTGAACCACAACAAGGAATCAATATTTGATTTATGCAGCCTACGATGCCTACAATCACCGACTCAATACTGGCTGCTAAAATTGTAAGCTGCCAGCAAGCAACTTTCAAACAAATGCTCTCACCCGGCAGGAATCTCCTTGGCAGTGTCCTCTCCCTCTCTGTCACCAGACATGTCTCCCATAGTTCCACCACTCGAACCATCAACTCATCATACGCAAAGGATTCCTTCTCAGCCCATTCACGGTGTTTGTAAGACATCTGAAAGGGTCTAATTGTTACATTTGGATCAGATAATGGATTGGCATCAATAATGGAATTGCCATCTCAAGAATATGAAGGGATACTAACACAAAAACCCACAGCTGGTGTTACTCAACAGCTTTTCTGATTCTTTATAGGGCACGAGATCAACACAGAAGTGCACATTTCCATTGTCATAGAAAGAAATAACGGACATGATGCATAAAACATGCAGATTTTCAAAAGTCTTTTCTAACAGAAGGAACCACGGACCAATTCCCTCGCTTGCTCCGCCCTCTCCACCAGTGTCTGTGAGAGTACTGTATCCGATGCGTCAATTACTACTCTCAGCACATCCGTCGTCTCTTGTTCCAGCAACTCATCTCCTGAATCAGGACAAGATCAATGTAGAATCAATGCTCGTTACGGTTCAGGGATACCGTAATACAGTTAATCTATAACGCGCCCGTGAACCCATCATGGGCAGTTTCTGTTTCACAGGGATACTGTAGATCCAAAGTAGTCATGATACAGGGATACCATAATCCCTTCAATAAATACCGTACCTATCTTGGCCAGTTTCTGTTTGATCTCCATCTGGGCGACACGAATGCGTTCCTTTCTGTCCTCCACTTCTCTGTGTAGTCTCATGCAACGACATTCGAGCTTGCGCATCCGCTTACTGGGCTTAAAACTTTAAATTATTCCTAAAACAGGCGTTTCAAAACTATCGTAATCTGTAGAGCTGGCAGATGGATCGACAACGAATGAATGGCGTGAAAGTACCCGACCGCTTTGCATGAAATGATCGACGAATGATCGAGATGGGTGCATTTTGCATGCGCGTTTGTCGATCACTGATCGACAAAAGTTGTCTTCTTGAAATGAGTTTCATATTTTTAGCCGCGCACTGGCTGAAAATGAAAGAGCGAGGCTCGCTAGTTCTATTTTGCATGCCATTGCATACCTAATGTCGATCACTGATCGACAAACATTGTCGATCAGGGATCACATCGATCAGGGATCGACAACGACCGCTTGTACTGATCGTGATCCCTAAGAATTGGTGATCCATCTGCCAGCTCTAGTAATCTGTCTAATGGAATCAGTGCTACAATAGGTAACACTTTCCCCTATGTTGACAAGCCTGCCGATCATACATGGGCAGGGATCGTAACGGTCATTTGAATGCAGAGTGCCTCCTACACAAATTAGGATTTATTTGCAGAGTGCCTACACAACATTTGATCATTTTCAACTGTAAAAATTGAAAATTTCCACACTAGGAGAGTGGCTCCCATGACATTTGCAGATTCGTCATTTTTCACGATCCTGCCCATGTAAGCTGCCGATGTCCACCGTACCCTACTCATATTGATCGACATACCGTAATAGGAAGGGGCGAGATTTTCTTCAATCCCATTGCAATGTCTCCAATGGCTCCTGTCGGCGTTGCACGATCTCCAGTCTCTCCTCTTCCTAAAATTTTAGATAGATATGAGGAATAAACATAAGAATTCACTTGAGTGGAAATGCATTATTCATATTCAAACGTGGATGAAACACGACACATCCGAGTTTGCCTCAATACCCAATCTTTCGGCTTCATAGCTATACATTTACGAGAACTCGTTTTTGGCGAGTTGTGGAACTGTTTTGCTTCATGTATTCAGAAAATAATTAGAATTCATTAGGAGGGGTAGAATTCAGTGAGAGAGACAGCTCAATTATTCGAACTAAACCATAAATTGTACGTACCTCCAACTTCCATTCCTTCTTCCTCTCCTAGTCTCCTTCTCAATTCTCGTTCTCTTTCCTCCAAAATGGGAAGACGACTCTTCAGTTCTGCCACCTACAAATAACAATTTCCCTCAAATGATTTGTGCGCATTGTTACCTGTGCAGTGAGCGTCTTCACTTCCGCCTCGAGGAGACGCCACTGAAACAAATATATTTTCCATTTTCAAGAACCGGTGACAGATCTGGCAGATCTCGTATATTCTCATTTTAGCAAAACTAATTCAGTGAACATTGGCTTTTGAGTAGTAAACAAAACCAAAGCTAACTACTAGCTAACTGCCGTAAAATAATAAACGCACTCACCAATCGGACGCTCTGATTGGAGTATTCGGGGGCGAGGAAAGCAGGAAGTCCCAGTTGGTCTCGCAGTGAATTCACCTTCCTATAATGTACCACACTTCACATCTGTATATTACACACTACGGCACTGTTCCACATTTGATGTAAATAGTAGCGAAAAGAGACAAGCACTGACTGATACAGTATAACGAGAAGCAATTCAAAATGACACAGAATAGCGTCACTTGATGACCTTATAAGTAAAGACATGATTAGATAAGCCTGCACTAACTTCTTAGCCGTGTAAATGTTGTCAACGAGCCCCTTTCCCATTGCTTCTTCCTGTGCCACCATATCCTCCAACAGAGATGAGACCAATTCGCATGCACGTACCTTTCGGCGCTCCCTGTATAATCGTGTTAAATTTCACACAAGACTGTGACAGAATTGAATTTGCATGAAAACGCTTATGTCATATCAAATTCATTAAATGTTAATTAGACATGAAACTTTTTAAATCCCAATTTTTGCTTAACTGCTGCAAACGAACTACCTGAGTGGCTGGTCAAAGTCGTGCTTCTCCCACAGACTCCACAGCTTCTCCTCGGTAGCAGCCAATTGGGGCACCAGTTCGGTCAGCCTGAATTAACCATCTCAATGCTTGGACAAATACAAAAAAGTAACCATATTCTGTACATGTCCTCACGTCTATCACGATGTAAATAGGTTAAATTAAATTAAAACGCGTTCTCTGTAAGGGCGGAGGAGACGTCCCCAGGGAGTGGCACACACCTTCAATAAATTTCCCAGGTCTGAAATTTTCAGGGTAACATCCCCAGGGGCGGGATACACTTCAGCCGCAATTTCATAATTTTTGCTCAAAGATCAAAGATCAAAGATCAAATTTTTAAACGTTATATTTAACCCATATGTGGCATAATCAAAAGATAGAGCGTCAAAA
>JACMIF010000069.1:0-11823 GCA_014805445.1 Diplogasteroides magnus | reverse complement strand
CATTTTTTTCGAAACATTCAGAAAAAGTGTCAGCAAGAAAAGATGCTTATTTTGACCCCCTCTATCGATTTCCGTCGAGAAAACATGGTGTCATCGGACATCACATTTTCTCCGAAATTCGCCGAAATTTGGGTCGTGTCCGGTGGCTAATCATGCCAAAAAACGACGAAGTCCGAGAAAATGTGATGTCCGATGACACCATGTTTTCTCGACGGAAATAGGGAGAGGGGGTCAAAATAAGCATCTTTTCTTGCTGACACTTTTCCTGAATGTTTCGAAAAAAATGTGCAAAAGACGTTTGAATTCGGCGGGATTCGAACCAGCGCCTTCCAGGGGTCTCGACTCCAAACATTTTCGAAAATTTCTTTATGAAGACTTCCTAAAATTTCGGTTTTAACGAATCAGGTGTGTAGATTGGGACCAGGGGCATCACATATCAAAAATCTGCGGGAGGTTTTTTCCATTTACTCGAGATATTTGCGCTAAAGTGTCGTCATAATCAGTTTTATCGACGTCCTGGCTATATAGGTTGTCCAATCTGGACAAAAACTTGGTTTTATACATAACTTTTGACGCTCTATCTTTTGATTATGCCACATATGTGTTAAATCTAACGTTTAAAAATTTGATCTTTGATCTTTGATCTTTGACCAGAAATTATGAAATCGCGGCTGAAGTGTATCCCGCCCCTGGGGATGTTACCCTGAAAATTTCAGACATAAGAAAAATGTTTGAAGGTGTGTGCCACCCCCTACCTCCGGTCTTACAGAGAACGTGTTTTAAATTAAACATTACAAAGGACTCACCAATTACTCTGTTTTGTGGATGCGACGAATGCCTCGTCCATTCCCATTTCTGAGTCAGTCTCAGATTGTAGACTATTATCAGTGAGTCTATCCGAGATGACAGATGAATGAGGAAGTGAAGTGGATGACAGTGAGTGGTTGTGATGGTGCATCATTGTGTGATAAGAGGAATAGAGACCCGACCTCGCACACTCAGTCGGCAGTACCTAAAGGAAAGCATATCAACAACGGAAATGGGGTCATCCATAATAAAAACGAACAGAAACGAGCTCCCGCTGCAAAGGCGCGAAAAGGTCATGGAATGAGTGATCAGAGATATTGTCTCAGAGTGATCAAGACGGATATTAAATAGCCATATAGGATAATGAACACGATTACAATGAACCATGGTAGCCTATTCAATCAAGCAAAGAAAGAACCATAATGAGGGCGAAAAGGCTTCCCTCTGTTCGAAACGAGTCTCATTTCCTCCCTCATTCAAATCTCCCACCACAAACTGTGCATGATGAATCAGTGGCCTTGAGATCATTCATGAAGGGGAGGGGAAGAGAGTGGGCAAATGTGAGAGAGACGAGAGAAGAGAGACAAATGGGATTGGACACGGAGGAAACAGCCAATCAGGTGTCTGACTTGCCTTTGTATGAATATGGCCTTCGGAGGTTGAAACAACCGTATAATTACAAAGGAAATGGCATAGTGCCAGAGTAATTCATACTACTGCTAGCATGATAAGAGTGAAGTCAACCGCTTCGACGACGAACAAAGTATTTCTGGCATTGTTATGTGTCATTAGTGGTACATAAACCAAACATATTCGTTGGGCAATTTCATCCTCTGGTCCTTTCTCGCACCCATCAATCAATCTTCTCACCAGATGCATACGTCTTCTCCAACACTGTCTGATTAGTATTCCCACAGGAGCTGCCTATCGCAGGCAATGCGCTGTTAGATGAAGCAACCACAAATGCTTGACATTTCAAATTAGTACCCGATATTTCCATGTTCTGGTGATGTGAGGCCCATTCCTAACTTCGATTTTCGCAGCACAAAAAAAATAAAAATAGGAATAATAAATATTGTAATGAGATCTTTGGACTCGTTTACCATACAGCTGCGATGATCGGATGAATACTTTATACACTAGTGACCAAATTAAATCTATCAAATAAAAAAAATGAGAGGCAAAAAATGAGAAAATTGGATAAGACAAGATGCGAGTACTTAGAGTGAGATTATCTCCAGTCTGGTTCATCATCGACACAATTGAGTAAATATGCACATAAGTAATGTCAAGATACAATTTCCTGCTACAAATGCTAGTCACAACCGGGGGAGAGTTGCAATTACTGTATGGATAATGTATGAAAGAGGCTCTGGGAATGGGGATAAGTGGGCGATGGTACCTATTCAGTGAGTACTGGACAACCAGGGGACAACGATATCAAGGAAGTCGTCTACAACTTCCTCTTGATGGGTCTGAATGGTTTGGGTGTTGCGGATGAGGATGACTGGCCCTTGGTGGCCTTTCCAGGAGAGAAGAGAGTGAGGGCAGAGCCCTTGGGAGACGACGTCTTCGGGTACGCCTACAACATTGGACGTTATCATCCATAACACAACATCGACTGCTACTCATTCCCTACTATGGCACGAAATCATAGGAGCTAAGGGTTAAAAGTGAATGGGCACACACTTGATTTTGCTAGTAATTATTCTCATCAAGTTTCTTTTCATTGGAAAAAGCCAATAGAAAGGGCGATCACCACTCACTTTCTCTGCCCTCCTTGGAGAAACAACAGACATGAAGCTATGGGCAGTTCCTCCAAAGAAATGAGACAGTTCTGCTCCATCGTCCATTCTTCCTTTCTTCTGTACAGGACGACCCAACGACTGTGGACCGTTGGGAAGGGGACGACGACTGCAAAAGAACAGTATTTAGACTCTCACGGTACTTTCTGACTAGATCAGCGTTCATGTGGTCGTGTCTATTGAGATTCGTTGTAAGAACAACAATACAACCACACTTACACCTTACTACATGAAAAGGGAAAAGTAAGTACGGGTAAATGAGTCTAACCGATCTTGCTGTGGAGTCTTCGATCCCCACTTCCTCTCAATCTCCTCTCGCTGCTTCTTCGCCGACGCCTGAGTAAGGATCATACACATTTTCGTGCAGCCATCTCGTCATTTCCATTTGACCATATCCACCCAGATGAATTTTAAGACCATCTTCTTTGTTTGGGACGTTATCATACATTTACTGAATTCGAAAGGGAAAGAAGAGTCTCAATCGTCTACCGTAGTCATGAGTTGAGTGACAAACCTTGATGTCCTTCTCCATCTGTTTCTCCAATTCATACTCACTCTCAATGTTCTCGATGTACTCCACTGGTGACATTCCTATAAACACAACACCGTCTGTCCTCCAACACAGAAACAAGAGATTGTAGGGAAGAAAGGGATGGGGGGGGGGGAGGTGAAATCATGATACACTGTGTGAACAATAATGTAACAGGTAGGCTCTATCAAACCGAGAGGAAAAGGTGAACGCATCATATGAAGAGATAATAGAACATATGTATACCATTACGGCACTCTAATCGAATCACCGGGAGATAGAAACCATGGACATGAGTGCAAATTCTTACTAGGGATACTGTACAGGACTGACCCCCGATGAGCAATTGTGAGTCGGGATTGTGCTCCTGGTGCAGTTCCCATGCCCTCGCAACTTCGACCTTTGCATTCGGAAGCAGCTTCTGTCGGAGGGCGGTCTCGTGCTGAAAGGAAGATAGATCATTAGGAAACAGTAGAAACACCACAGCCGATTATTCAATCGTTGACAACTACATCATTGTTCATTGTGACAAGAATTCACGGATAATTCGCAATAACTATTTCGTAAATGGGAACAAACAAGAGATACCGTACCTTGAGCATCCTGTCCAGATTTCCTCCTCTGTTATTGTACTTGTTGACGTCGTTGGCCGACCTATCGTACTCCAACTGAAGTACAACTATGGTCATTGTTCAAATACCACCCCGAAAACCGCGTACCCAACCCCCGCCGGGTGACCGTAACAGCAATTTAATGTACCCAACCCCGCATTGACCCTGAAAAATGTTTGTACCCAACCACGCTCCGACCCTCCCCGCATGACTTTTTGAACTATGATTATGATGAAGGAGCAAACCCGCAAAATCTATTTTCCAGGAATGAGATAAAATAAGTAAGATATAAGTGCCGACGATCATCTTCGCATCGTTTTTCAGTAGGGATAAAGCACACACCTTCTGATTCCAGTGCGCTTGCCATGTTCCCAGTGCCTCCAGTACGGTCTTTCCTAGCGTGTAGTACTGCAATCAATAAGAGAAATCATCAGATTACGGTAGAATTCCATCCTAAACATCATTCGATCATCCAACACACTGTCTAACTTTCTTCATTATCAGTTCATCTCATAATGGATAAATATATGATTAGGGGAAAATTCCATTAAAGACCACTCACATCCTCCAATCGATCGATCTCATCCTGCACCTTGAAGATGGAATCCGCGTCCTGTGAGGCTGAAAAGCATGTGTTAAGATTTGAATTGTGAATAGATATCAAGTGTAAGAAAGTTCAGCAGTCAACTATCACTTCGCATGGAGCAATCAGTAAAATTTGTCCCCAAATACTGCAGCTCGTATGAAACAAGAGAGTATTTTATGCAAATGACGATATGACTGACAGGGATCGAACTTGGCAGAGAGGACCCTCTGTGCTTCAGGAACGAAACACGCCTGCCACAGTTCATCCAGTCGCTGCATCTTCTCATCGTATTGGCTCTGCAGTCCATCCAGCCACTCACTGTACTGTGATTCCACCTAAAAACAATGACAATCATATTGGACAATTGCCAAGTCTAATAGGGACACTGTACGAATTCCTTCTCCACACTCGGGAAGATTGGGTAGATGTATAAATTGTCTGACACTATTTGTAGGTGTCAAAATCTACGTGCTACACATACCCAATATTGATTTTAATAATCATAAACAAAAACATGATAATCAAACCTTAGCGATGTGTTCCTCCAACTGCTTCATGAAGTCCTCTGTGAGTGGGTAATCGTCGTCCTCGGGGTCCGCGTCCAGGAGATTCCGTATCTCGGAGGGAGGCTCCCATCCTGCAAATAGATCATGAAAGTGTATCTCAACCTGAATCTGAAAGGGTATTAGAGATCTTGGACGTTGGTGTCGTGTGGTTATCATGTTTGCTTCTATTGATTGCGTGACAGTAAACAGTCGCATTCGGCACACCTTGCAAGAACTAAGAGTCTATTTTGGAGAAGCGTTTCATGCAATACGGGAAGCATATCCGGATACATACATTATTAAACAAAACCCAGAAGATTAACCATGTCAAGAGAAGTTGGACTTGATCTACGAGCTACGAGTCATAGCTGACCAGTAATGACGTAATTCACTAGCGCATACCGGAAAACACCCCAGTTGAACCTGAACTGTGGTCGAGATCTATTTCCGCACCCCGTTCCACCCTCTCTCTGCATCTCTGCATTCTGTCATAGTGGTCGTGTTCTATTTCGCAACACCCTTGCCGTCTCACGTCTCTCACCGTTCCACACTCTCTCGCTCGCCCTTTCGGACTTGATCTGTGAAAGGCGGGGCATTCCCACGGTTCCAGATGATTCCGTTGCTTTTCGAAAGTGCGAATATAAAACCCCCGGGCGTGTGAAGGCAAATCATACTGACAATTATGTCTGCAACAACAGTTCATTTCAAGCTTCCCTCACTCACTTCACCTTCCGCCTTCACTCGTTTCTCCCTTTCTGCCGATTCATCATCCACCCTTCTTCGTCTTCTCAACGACAAGCTCGAGTCTCTCAACCGTTCACCATCTTCACTATGCTACGTGGACGCGGATGGAGACCTATGCCAACTAAGAACTGCTGAAGACCTCACTACTGCTATCGACCATCTACATGGAACGGCCGTCATGTTGAACACTGGAGAGGAAGGAGAAGAGGAAGGAATCGAGATCATCCATGATCGTCCAAGAGCCCGATCCCACTCCAGAAGACGTTCACGATCTCATTCAAGAGGAAGACTATCTCGATCTCGATCTCAAGGTGCTAGGAAGGACAGAAGCTCATCGTCATCTTCATCTTCCTCGAGTTCAACATCGGCATCATCCGATTCTGATGTCATGGTCGTTGAAAACGGAGACCAGCCCTGCAAGATGAAGAGAATGAAGAAGTTCCGCAAGATGATGAAGAAACACATGAAGGGAAAGAGGAAGATGATGAAGAAGCTCCATGCCCATCATCGTCACGGATTCAAGCACGGTCATCACTCTCCTCCACCGTTCGGAAGACATGGATTTGGATTCCATCGTTCCCCAAGAACCGATGACTCCTTCTTCTACCCCCCTCCACCCCCCTTCTCCGATAGACACCATGGACCATTCAACGGAAAGCATCACTTCAGATCTTTCGAGGAACGTTGTCCTAGGAGAGGAGACATGTTCTGTTCCTTCCGAAGAAGACATCCTTTCGAGGGACCCTTTGGAGAGGAGCATCGAGGATTCGGACCCTTTGGACGTCATCGCGGAGGACTCGGATTCGGTGGACGTGGAGGGTTCGGCCACTTCGGACATCGTGGAGGATTCGATTTCGAGGGTCGCGGCGGCTTCGGATCATTCGGTGGACCTCATCTTCGTCGCCGACACAACTCCGAATGAGACTTCCCATTCCTCAGATCGGTACTGATCTACTTGTTATTCACCTATCCATTCCACAGATGTTATTCGTGTGCTTTAACCTATTCTAGTGCATTTTTTATCATGCATTTCGTCACATTTCTTTTTTCCAAAAATTTCGAAAATCCACACAAAAATAAGTAAAAATCTAAAAGCTCAAAAACAGATCTCTTCATTGTTTACTTGTATTTTAATCTCCAATAGTCGGTTCTAATTATTATATGTTGTGCTGAGCAATGTAAATAAACTTGTTAATAAATATCGGTTGTTTTCACATATCATTGGGGAGGGGAAGGAAAGGGAAGGGAAGTTCAACGGGAAAGCCCCTACTTATGGGCAATGTCTTCAACGGATGTCGGAAATATCCTCGATCTTTGAGAAGGATTCCATTCTCGCTTGGCTCAAATACAAACAACCGAATCATTTTCTCATGTTCCAGTCTTCACCAAGTTGATCGCTCATATTTATGGTTCGAAATTATCATCGCTGGGGTCAACACCAACCTTTTGACCACCAAAATCTAACACCATCATAACACCGTCTTGTAGACAGATTACGGACTCACATTGGCCTGAAAGCTTTCACCCCACGGACCCAACCTCGAACCAGACTACCAGTTCCATCAACTTTCGAACTTTGGTCATATTTTCTACTCTCAAGATCCATTCATCCAGAAATGAACTTCGAATAGAGAACGAAAAGAACCGAATGTTTACATTCCCTCTGCCGTTAGAGAATCAAGGAACTATTCAGTCGGCAGAGATCACAATCAGACGATGAGTCATGGCAGTTATGAAATTCGCACCGTCTCCCAAATGTCGATCCGAGCATTCAGATGACCGGAACTCAGGTTTTTCCTGCTCTCGTCATTTGATGGGTGAAAGAGATTGAGGGGGGGGGGATCAAAGTACTCAGTAGTTCGTAATCAATATACTCCTTTTTCATAATAACTTGCAATAATCACTTACTCATTCTCGTTGTCCACTCCTTCATCTTGATCTGTGCTATCCTGAATAGTTCCATTCTCTGTGTTAACGTCTTCTCCATCTCCTCGCTTCTCTCACGCAGTTCTGCCACCACACGACGAGGTGCCAACTGCAAAATGACCATTTCAACATCAGTAATTCATTCATTGATAATCTTATTCGCCCTCAACTGTACCCCGTGGCGTTTTGCAAGTAACCAACAACAAAATTCGTTCAATAAAGAGATGGAAATTTCGTCCAAAAAAGTATACTGACTATCTATTGAATATCTCAATTTCAGCGCTCGCTGAGCGGCAACTAACAAACATCTCATTTGCGAACACTTAATGAAGATAAGGCGGACCCGTAAATCATTTGGACTTATAAGGGCAGTGGATAGGAAGAATAAGCACAAAAACTGATAAGAGACACCCCTAGCGTTTTACAGCCACTCCAACACCATACAGACTCACGGCGTTGGCGGAGGGAATGGACAGAGTGGTGACATTGGCGAGATCTTCTCCCAATCGGAAGATGAGGGACTCGAACCGTTCCGTAATCTAGACAAGGTGAAAAGTCAAAGGCATAACACATCCACAAACCCCTATCTGCTCCTTCAGGAGGACCTCTCTCTTCGCCTTTAGATCCTTCACATCCATCTCGAGTGCTTTCCACTACAAATGTACAATAAAAATCCATATTTCAATAGCTTCCTTGATTGGACAATGATCCAGAACAAACTCGATACTGCAGGACAATGCAATCTCACCAGCTTGAGCGACTCCGGAGTGTAGTTGTCAAAGGCAAAAGGTGCCAGATGGAGCTCCTTTCTCATCTCAACTACCTGAACAAAAAATGGTTAGTTAAAAAACATGCCACATTAGCAGTTCGAAATAAGTACGAAACAATTAGCAGTAAGTAAAGTGAGAACATTTTTTCTCGAATCAACTTTTTAAAAATGTATCACCTTCCCAGCGAAGGCTCTGCACTGCTCCTGCACGTTTGCCACCATCGCTGCCTCAGCCGATTTCTATAAAACACAAATGACAAATACAATCTTTTTGGAACATAAGAAAGACCGACGCACCATGTCATCGCAGAGCGTGATGATGTGTCCGTATGCTGCTGATACTCTCACCAGCCTAAAAAAATTACCTTTTATTAATCTCTTGTAAAATATTATTTAAAATTAAATTCTTGCAAATCGTTCCTTGAAATTAAATATATTAACTCAAAAGTATCCACACGATCTCTTCATCGTCTCTGACAGAGACTCTGTTACACGCAGCACACCATCCATATTCTAACTCAATAGTCTCAAACCTTGCTGATTCGTCGAGTTCGATCTTGTTCCATAGGTCGTTCAGGACGTCCAGTGTATTGCTGAAACGAGCAATTGGGATACAATTTACAACTGAATAGTGTACCTGATATGGGAGATAACTCCACTTGTCTTGTCCTGGACGGACAACCTTCTCCTTCCTGCATGTCTCGGTCCGTTCTCCGCAACAGGGGATAGTTCATCCTCTATCCTGAAAGTATAGCGTCAAACTTCGGCCTCAATGTAATAGTTCACACCGTTGGGTTGAGTCGTCGCCGTCGTCGGCCATCTGTGACGATTTATTGATGGGGGGCAGCCAGAAGGGAAAAACAATGAACAACACATGGGTCAAATAAATTTTCCCGCCGAAAGATTTTAAATCTCAAACGTTCGCTTCGGGACAAAATTCTTGCGCATATCTTTTGGCACTTTGCCAATTTTTTGTGAACCCTTCTTGCCTTTAAAGTTCTGAGTTCTTTTTTTAATTTTGAGGGTGTCTTTTCCTTCTTTACCCGTTAACTCTTTCGCTGATGTTCAGTCTGCTCATTTCCAGGCAAACATGGGCATGGCGTCGAAATCCCGTGAGGAAAAGCTGAAGATGATGAAGACTAAACAGACTCGCAAAGCGACGAAGAAGTTGAAGCATCTGGAGAAGAAAGGAAAACTCAAAAGACATGTCATTGATCGTGTGAAGGGCATCAAGGCCGAGAAAGAAAGGGATTCGAGGAAGAGAATGTTTAATGTGAGATTATTTCATCATTTTTTGCACTTTTTCTTGGACATTTTCATGAGAAACCTTTCAAATGACTTAATTTATTCAGATAGAAGAGGACTATGTGGAGGAGCGACAGGATGAGATGGATTCTGACCAGGACGAGGACATTCTTCCGTTGGACATGTTGGATGCAGACATTGACTGGGAGAACAGTGCATGGGCAGGACTCAAGAAGAGGAGACTCGAACAAGGTAAACTATTCATTCTATTTCGGTCGTCTCATCTTTTTATTCGTATGTATGATGCTTTAATGCTCGAATATAATTAATAAATATGATCACGCATTTATCAATTTTACAGAACAAGAAGAAGAAGAAGAGAAGGATAAACTCGAGGCGCAGAAGAGAAAATTCGAAGGAGAATTGGATGACGATCAGAAGGAATTACTGCCGATCAAACTGAAGGATGGAACGATCATTCGTCCCACAAAGAAGGTATTCACTTTTAACGTTTCCGTGGATAATCAATATTTTTCTTCAGGTAGAAGTAGAGGAGAGTGACGAAGAGCCGGAAACGGATCTATCATTGGTGGATCAAGCTCCGAAGGTTGATGTAAGTTTTCGAACTTTGAAATATCATTGTTGGATTTTAAAGATACATTTTTCAGCCCTTTGAAGGTCTTTCTGCAGCACAAGTGATTGTGAAGAGAAGAGAGATGCTGGAGGATCAGAAGCAGTTAATTTCTTCCTATGCAATGAAACTACTCGCTGATCCCCAGACAAATGTTAGTTATCATTTTCTTGTGTCCTCATGCCTCCTGCTTTTTCAACTGGCAAATTTGTATTCAATCCGGAAGTGCTAATATTCTCTAAACGAGTGGCGACATAAACCATGAATATTGACGACAAATTTAACTGATTCAGGTCTTCAAACTGCGAGAGTTGTACAATATGTGCAATGGGAAAGGCATTCATTCAATCATCAGAGAAAGTGTGCAGAAACTAGCAGTCGCTTCCATGTTGCAGGTATCTGGTTTATTTTATGATCTGTCTCTAACTATTCCATTGCAAAATCTATAGAAACGGAAAACATGATATTGTATCTGAAAACAGGTTAACACTTAGAGCAGCATTACTATGAACTTCACAGTATGAATAGTAGCTATTAGGAGAAATGTAGCTACTATTCATACTGTGAAGTTATTGTTAAGGTAAGGTCAATTAGAGTAGACGTGTAGAAGTATTCTCTTACTTTCGATGGTGACCATGCTCTGTTGCGCCGTCAAAAATGTTTGTAAATAACCCTGAGTACAATATGTTATACCGTAACCCTCTTCAACTACCGTATTCCCCAGGTCCTCATTGATATCATCCCCGGATACGCCATTCGACAGCTCACGGATAAGGAACAGGATCAGAGAATGAAGGTGGAGACGAAGAAACTGCAGACTTACGAAGATGCATTGCTCAGGTGAGATAGTAAACAAATTTCAAACGATTTGTAACTATCATTCCTTTTAAACTTTGGTCGAAGTATCATCTCATAAGAAGCGACTCAAATCTTTTACTAATTCATTGTTGTAGGCTACTTGTATCCAATGTAATGTTTGAATTTATCGGACACATTTAGGTACCATCTCAAGTTCCTCCAATTCTGCGAGAAGAACTGCAAGCGTGAGTTCAATTGATATTCCTTCTAGTCAACCATACCGCATCGCGGCCTCTTACCATGTCTTACTGTAGGTCTGACCCACAACTCGGATCCATCGACATTCTCCACTCGTCTTGGTCTCCTTTCCCTCCGTGCTCTATGTCGTCTTCTTGTCTCTGCCCCTCACTTCAATTACTCAACCAACATTGTCTCCGCCCTCACGAGACTTGTCGTCAATGCAAATGCACAGGTGGGTCTAATATAGACAATTGCGCTATGGTGATGAAGTATACGATTGAACAACAAATTGCACCTTTGTGGACCAAAGACTCTTGTCAATCATCCGCTAAATTTATTTTTGTGACTACTATTTCTTTCATCTGAACCACAAAACATTACGATTGCTCAAGAAGCAGGAATGTGAACAAATTGCTCGACCTACAGTATCGATAATAAGTTTCCGTCCACTCTCCTTTCTCTGATATCTCAGCTCTCAGTTTTCGAAAACTTCTGAAATTTTTCATGTATATACTAGACCACATGACGGATATTTGCTGAATATGACGACCCTGCATCTCGAGTGGCCGCTTCCCCATGGCAAAAAG